>JAYEPQ010000009.1:9935000-10207500 GCA_036321105.1 Dracaena cambodiana
ATCTAAGAATCATTACTTTAGATTTTTGGACAGTCTGAATAATCAATCTCACTTTGGATTTGACGGTCACATTCCTTTAGTTGATACGCGAAGTAGTGCGGATCGACTGCAAAAAATTATTAGCTGCAACCCACTCACAGCTCGTGAGTTAATCACGGATTCCGTCTTTGAGGGCGCAAATAGATAGATTTTGAAGAAGCCGCAATTTCTTTTTGGGGATGTTGTCAACTATCCAGACGAAGACTTATGGGACACCACTAAGTGGTTGAGCAATGCTGGAGGTCGCCACATGTTTATCCCAGACCTGGAGCGCAGCTATTCCTTATCATATCTGCAGCGGACTTCATATCCACGCATGATGTCTTGGCCAATTACCAGCAGTAGTCATGGCGTTGCGACAGGGAGATTTAATAGAAACGGCCCATTTGTAGACGACCCGACAAAGTATGTTACAGGTCTATTGCCTGGTAGATTCGGCAAAGACTTACCTGTTGGAGAGCATCCGAAACCAGCAGATACATTTATTAACCAATTTTCGAACGCCCACGGTCAATTCCCAGCTCATGATTTCCGCACTCCTGGATGGATTTACTCCATTTTGCGATCATGGTGGTCTCGGATGATCCATTTCATTCTGGTGAACTTCAAAACACGTTTAGAGAAGCTTGGCCTCTACGTGCGGTGCGCAATGTACAATTTGGTATTCCACATAGCTCCCCTCACTTCTTCTGCATACTGGAGATGTATAATCTGGAGACCAATACTTTCTTCACCTCTATTGGAGAATTGGGATTCGCGCTTCATGAGATGCATGAAATTTCAGCATTATCCATAGGCGAATACCCTTATGAGGAGTATGTTCCGAATATGAAAGAACTACTCCGCCTCAAGGCTATTCCTAATGCATACTCAACTTACTGGGAGCTGATGTGTCATTATAACATTTGTGCTGATATCTCCAGGCCACGAAATCAAGGGGCGCGCCAGGCCTGAAATTAAGGGGTGCGACATAAAGTATGGACAGAATATCTATTCCAAAATTTGGAAGGAAATGAGGGCAGTATCCAAATACGGGCTGCTTGCGATATGGATACTGTCAATGAGAGGATTGGTACCTGCTTCGCAACTACATATATGGCAGAATCTGATAAACATGGGTTCAAAGCTCAGACTGTTTTTTGAAAGTTATCACTACCAAGCAGCTTCCTCCATATCGGACAATGCTATTTTTGCCGGATATCTTATGTTGTGGTTGAAGCGCTGTGTAGTGCCTACTTCATGTCGCGAAACTGTCACCGTTGATATTATTTATCCTACAGTCCTACTAGTGTTCGGCCAGCCTTTGGGATTATTACCAGCTATGGTTTGTGGTTTGCAACGTGGCTTGAGAGATATGATTGCTCAATTTTGCAAAGTCCAATAGGTGGAAGATAAGAATGGTAACACTATCTTCAAAACGCCTAATCCGTGCATTGACCTGCCATTCACTTATCTGATGACTTGGTTCGTACTGCATTGTCCTGAATTAATGACTTCTCTTTCAGGACTCATTGATCATGCCACTCCTCACGTACAGCGCTTCGAAAATTGCTCCTGGAATGGAAAGTACATGGCTAAGATCCGACAAATTCTTGGGCGATACCAAAATTATCATATTTACCGCTGTTTCCCAAAATTTCTCGGAGGAGGTTATAGAAGCCAACTTGAAGATAGTCCTGGAAATGATGGCTATACAATCTTGCCATCGGATTGCTTCTGGTGGCTCATCAGTATCCGACCAAGTCATTTGATTCTTCGACAGGGTCGAATTTGTTTTACGGAGCCCTATACACCAAGTCGCTTCGCGCGTCAGTTCGGATATGATCAGCTATATGTTGGCAATCCAAACTCTTATCTCCGTCATGAGGGAAATCTTTTCGAGGGTGCGCGAGGATGGTATCATTTTTGTGGCGGGAGGTTTTAATATCCAATATGGTCTCTAAAGAACCGGTTTGGCAGCTGTTCTTTGATGGAGCAGCTAGAAAAAACTCTGCCGGAGTGGGGGTGATTTTAATATCCCCGCAGAATCATGTAATCCCCCGAGGATACTCACTAACTCGGCCCTGTTCTAATAATGTGTCCCAGTACAATGCATTATTAACGGGATTGCGAATTGCCCAATAGCTAGGGGTCCCAGTCGCGAACCCGTCAGCTGTCGGCGGACTGCTCGAGCCGCACCCGTGGCGAGAGCGGGTCGCCGTGTGCCGGCCGGGGGACGGACTGGGAACGGCTCCCCCGCGAGGGAGGGCCTTCCCCGGGCGTCGAACAGCCGACTCAGAACCAATCCTTTTCCCGAAGTTACGGATCCGTTTTGCCGACTTCCCTTGCCTACATTGTTCCATTGGCCAGAGGCTGTTCACCTTGGATGTAACAACAAAACCAAGGAATTTGTCACTAGAGACACCAAGAAAGGATTTAGTTGGATTCATTTTTAATTGGTGTTTTCTCATAATATCAAACACCGCTTTCAGATCCCGGAGATGATCGTTTTTATTGTGACTCTTGATAGCTAAGTCATCCACGTAACACTCTACCGTTTTACGGAGATACTCGCGGAAAATTGTGCTCATAGCACGCTGATATGTTGCACCTGTATTCTTCAGACCGAATGGCATGACCGTATAACAGTACACGCCTATCGGTGTCCTGAAGGCAGTATGTTTCTCATCTTCCGGACACATTTTGATTTGATTGTACCCGGAGAATCCATCCATGAAAGACATCCTTTCGAACCCGCAGGTGTTGTCAATCATGACATCCGTTATTGGAAGTGGAAATTTATTTTTAGGACATGCTGCATTGAGATCTCGGAAATCAATGCAGATTCGAATTTTTCCATTCTTCTTGGGAACCGGAACTATGTTCGCTACCCAATCAGGATGTTGTTCTTCTCGGATGAAGCCGGATTGTATAAGCGTTTTCACGTCATCTTCGATTGATTCCATTAGCTCTTGACGGAATCTTCTCTGTTGTTGTTTTATTGGTTTCGCATCTGGCTTAATATTAAGTCGATGCAAAGCAACTTGAGGATCTAAACCCGGTATGTCTTCATAATTCTAGGCAAAGACGTCTATGTATTCTCGAACGAGAGTCACCAGGTCGTCTCTTTCATTAGGAGGTCGTCTCTTTCATTAGGAGATAAACTCTCGCTTATAAATATGAGTTTAGGATTGGTTTCATCACCCATATTTATTTGAACCACCTTATCCTCAGTAGGAGATTCACGTTGCTCAAAGCGCATGTTCCTGAATAGACACCCGAATCAAATTCAGCAACCCCTGATTTTTCCTGTGGAGTGCAACCTATGGGTTGCAACCCACGGAGTGCAGCCCGCGGTCGGAACCGCGGGTTCGCACCCGAGGTTGGAACCGCGGGGTTCCCCCTGCGTGGTGCAACCCGCGGTTGGAACCGCGGGTTTGCACCCGCGGTTGCAACCGCGGGGTTGCACCCGCGGGGTGCAACCCGCGGTTGGAATCGCGGGGTTGCCTCCGCGCGGTGCAACCCGTAGTTCCGCCTGCGGATTTCCATTCGTGGAATTTTTCCCTCCTGATGGTGCATGTGTCGTTCCATTCAGGATTGTTTTCTGAGTTGGAATCTCTGACAGTAATTTTTCAGAAGTGCTGTTGAGGCGTGCCCGTTGGGCTTTACGCCTTAGGTTTCTCTTTTGAGAGCGGGTGAGAGTTTGGTTTAACTTCGGAGTAGGCGATGACGCCATATATTTTCTGACAGACGATGACGTCTTGTCAGTTTTAATGGGCGATGACGCCTCGTAAGTTTTAAAAGGCGATGACGCCTTTTTATTTTCGGTGGGCGATGACGCCTCACCTTTCTTCATCATAGCCCGGCAATGACGCCTGGGCTCCGAATCAGAGGAAGACAGAAATTCCTCGTATTTTTGCTGATAGACCTCTACGATCAGAGTTTCAACAACAGATCCGATGGGTACCAAGTCGGATTGCGCCACAACATTCTCTGTAGTAAACAGAGAGGCTCCCACTGTGGTCGCCAGTTCTTATTTGCCAGAAAAATGAATCTTTCCTTCCATTTATAAATTTTTTGAATTACAACGGAAGTGGACTACAAATTCAAAGAAGAACCAGAACGGGAATATTCAATATTGATGAATTCCCTTTTCTGTGTTGGTTCGGGTGGCGATGGAGCCTTACAAATGCCTCCGTTGACCTTCCGACTGGAAGAAGAAAATCTGCTTCTTTCTCTGGATCTCTCAAGAAAACCCGCTCTCGATACTCTGGACTCTCCAAACTCTGCTTTTTTCCCTAAATCACCCATCTCGAATCCACTCTTGTATTTTATAGACTGAGAAGGTTTGAAATCCGGATCGATTCCGTCCTGAAAAATCGGATCACGAAATATTAACAATATAAATGGAAGAATACGGAAAACAACCCCCGGGTTGGCACCCGCGGAATCGCTCCCGCGGGGGGCAACCCGCGGGATAGCTCCCGCGGGTGGCAACCCGCGGGATTGCTCCCGCGGGTTGCCAACCCGCGGGAGCCCTCCCGCGGGTTGCAACCCGCGGGAGCCCTCCCGCGGGAGGCTCCTGCGGGTGGCCACCCGCGGGAGGGCACCCGCGGGAGCTCTCCCGCGGGAGGGCACCCGCGCTGAGATTCTCCCGCGGTGGTTTCCGCAGTACATATATATATATATATATATATATATATAGTTATTTTTTATTTTTTTATTATTATCATATATATATATATATATATATATATATATATATATATATATATATATATATATATATATATATATATATATATATATATATATATATATATATTAGTGTCTACAATATTGTTCACTCAGTTACTCCCATCAATCTCATAAGATGTTGGTCACGAAACTGTCATGAGATGTTACGTATATACTAAGTTTCCTAGCTCACATTGTGCAACTGCGTAGCCCTTCTGTCCTCAGACATTTTATGCACTTTTTGCTTTTGAATGAGAAGAATAGCAAGAAAATTTACTTTATAATCTTATTATTCTAGTTAATAAAATCTCGACTGATGTTATCGAAAATTGAATCCTGAAATCTTTTTTCTTGAGAGTACGTAAGGATTATATTATCGATTCACTAAATCTTACTGATCAAAGCTATAATACAAGGCTAAAATAGAAGAAATCTGAAACCCTCACAAATTTTTCAAAATTTCTTTGGAACCCGCCATAAACTTTTTTATGTTATGTGAATCCAATGTAGTTTCAAATTTTATGGAAACCAGTAAACAACATAACCAAGAGATTAATTTATCAATTTAAAAATGCAACAAATATCCACTCTCCAACAATTTCAAATATACATGTTTTGTGTAAGATATATTAAACCAGAAAATGAGAATTTAAAAAGCTCGAAAAGTATGTATACAATGCATTTTTAAATTGATCCATTAACTTTTCCACTGACGTCATTTGGAAGTTTACATGAAATTTGAAATCCCATGGAATTTAAATAACATAACATAGTTTATAGGGGTGGAAAAAAATACGACACTTTGTTGAGGTCTTTTTCTACTTTAACCTTCTAATTTAAACACAGAATAATAGATGAAAGAGTACTTTAAAAATGGATTAATTGTAACAACTATCTCAGATATTATCGAGGGTGTATTGATAATATCTAATTAAGAATTTTTTTCACAATGAGACACCCTGATAGGAGGTATAAGTGCAATAAAAAAATATTGCTACACTTATACCCCTATCAAGATGTCTCTCTATAGTTTTTTTTATAGGATTAATCACAGTCAGACCCCCAGACCCCCTGTAATATGAGGGGGGGGGTTTGTAACTTAACACCTCTGACGTGAGTGGGTCACGTGATTTGCACGTATCGTGAAAAGACTAAAATGCCCCCAACCTAAGTGGAATGACAGAAAGAGGGGGAATCATCTTGTTCTCGGGCGAATCTAGGGCACAGGGCGGATGACTTCTCTCTGGCTAGCGAAGAATTGCAGCATAAAAGAGGGATTTTAGGACTTTTCTATGGCTCAATTGGAGCTCTCTCTCTCAGGCGACTCTAGGGCACAACGGAGAGCTACTAGGGCAGAATGGGTGGCCAAACTTGAAACTCTCTCTTGGCCTCGAATCAATTCGAGGAACTCGAATCCCTGATCAAAGAGATGAGATCAGATGGAATACTCGCTGGCCGCTCTGTAACGCCCCCACTTCGGCTCTACCTTTTTGCTCCTTTTTTTTTTTTTTTTTTTTTAAGTGGGCGACATTACTTAATACTATGAATAACTCAACAGTCCCATGATCTTGGAATAACCGTAACTACTGCCATGTCAAGATGAATAACCATGTCTGAAACTGAAAGGATTTCATTTATACAGAGAGTTGATTACATAGAATGGCACACTGCTCTAAATATTTACACAAAAGAGTTAAATACTACGAGTTAAAGCAGTGCCCAGAAAAAGGAAACAAGAACAAGAAGTGACAAAGGAGACAAGAACAAGAAGTGCGAAGTACTCCAATAGTATTGTGCTAGTAGTATCCTCTACTCGACCTGGTTGGTGAAGTAAGGATCGTTGTCTGGAGCAATCTCTCCTTCTCTTCTTTCGTGATCTGGGCTTAAGAAAACCCAGGGGATTAAACCCAGCAAGTAACACAAAAACAAGATACACGTGTACTTTCACAGTACAAATAAATAAAAGAATAAATAAATTACGTTGATACAATCATATCTTAAGAATGCTGAAAATGAATTGAGTAAGACTATTCATTCAAATAGCAGAAACAAATCATGTAAAGGTGACAAGTGTAAGCGAAGTAAATATCAATCATGTTGCATATAACCAGAACAATGTAAATCATTCACAAGCTTCGATATCAATCATGTTGCATGTAACCAGAACAATGTAAATCATTCACAAGCTTCGTGTAAAATTTAATAGGTCCATGTCATGTTAGTGTTGGAATTGAAACTCAATGATGGATAAGATAGCGCGCAGTTTCTCATATTGTACAAGTGCCCGTGCATACCCGGGACCCGGCCTCTAATTCATGGCGCTGAACCATGACACACCGCTAGGTGCTACAAGTCAGATCCCGTTAAATGAAACAAGTAACGGGCATCACCCATATGGTGACTCATGTATCAGATGGTGGCTCAGTACCACCCAGTGCTGCTAGTAAAAGGCCCTCAGCACCTATCAAGAAGTTGGCCAACAAAATCCTTGTATAATACAGTACTTATCTATCCATCATGTAGTTTTTCCCATGTTAGTAATGCATATGATATGCGTGAGTTAAAGGAAACACGTGGACCCTCATGTCAAATTGTACACATATCATTTCACAAGAATCAAGAGTTCAAGAATCAAGATTTGGAATCATGTACACATGTATTATAAGGATGCTTCATGTCATGTAATAATGATACTAGAACTTGTAATCATGTCTCGTAATAAAGATACTAGAACCTGTTATCATGTCATGTAATAAGGATACTAGAACTTGTAATCATGTCTTGTAATAAAGATACTAGAACTTGTTCTCATGAATAATCTTGCCTTCATGTATCATATTGATATTCACATGTCATGTTATCATAAATCCGAGTGTATAAATCCGTGTTTCTCTTGAAACTGAAAATAGCCAAACGCGAGGCTAAAAATGGCCAAACGCGAGGCTAAAAATGGCCAAACGCGAGGCTAAAAAGATAGTCAAACAGGAAGCATAAATAGTCAAACGCGAGGCTAAAAATTGCCAAACGCGAGGCTAAAAATGGCCAAACGCGAGGCTAAAAGGATAGTCAAACAGGAAGCAGAAATAGTCAAACGCGAGGCTAAAAATTGCCAAACGCGAGGCTAAAAATTGCCAAACGCGAGGCTAAAAAGATAGTCAAACAGGAAGCAGAATAGTCAAACGCGAGGCTAAAAATTGCCAAACGCGAGGCTAAAAATTGCCAAACGCGAGGCTAAAAAGATAGTCAAACAGGAAGCAGAAATAGTCAAACGCGAGGCTAAAAATGGCCAAACGCGAGGCTAAAAGGATAGTCAAACAGGAAGCAGAAATAGTCAAACGCGAGGCTAAAAATTGCCAAACGCGAGGCTAAAAATGGCCAAACGCGAGGCTAAAAGGATAGTCAAACAGGAAGCAGAAATAGTCAAACACAAGGCTAAAAATGGCCAAACGCGAGGCTAAGCTGAAATAGCCAACATTCGTAAATCAGGCTAATTATGCAGTCCAGAAATTTTTCTAAGTATGCAGATCCAATATGATGTGAATTTATCCATAAAGAAAAAGGAATCATGTACTCATAATAAAAATCAAATAATTTTCAAGAAAGATCATACATGCTACTTGTACTCAAATACGATTCAAAGAGAGAACAAGAACAAGGTGATACTTGCCTCTATTCCTTTTAATCTCCTCCTTTATCTTAGCAAAGCCTCCCTTCCGTTTTCTTTACTTCAACGAACTAGAAGAACCAAGGGTAAAGAGTGATTTTTATTTTGTTCTTTTGATCCGAATTCTCTTTGAGAGAATAAGGTTATATATGCCTAAGGGTATTTTGGTCACCTTGTCCTCTAGCCTAGCCCTAAGGCTTCTTGCATGCATGACAAATGGCAACTAGAGTGCCACCTCTCACCCTCTTTTAACAACTCATCCCCACAAAAGGCCAAGGTGGTGCGCTTAGAAATTAAATTTAAATTTGAAGGTGTATAGAAAGAAACTTTTGCCTTGATAATTTGAAATGATAGTTTGGGGTGTTACATTCTACCCACCTAATAAAAGAATTTCGTCCTCGAAATTCCAATTTTAAAAGGTATACTATTATATACAGGTACGTGTTGTCATATAAAAATAGACTCAACTTACATACCTGATAATGAAAATAGGTACGGGTATTTTGTTTTGATATCGCCTTCAAGTTCCCAAGTGGAGTCCCCAGGTGATCGTGCATCCCATGAAACAAGGACCAACGATATCACTTTGTTCTTTAGGATTTTCTCTCATCGATCAATGATTGCTACAGGTTGTTTCTCATACTTTAGATCGGATCTCAGATCCACCTCGGATAAGTCCACAGCCTTATGTTCATTGCCCAAGCACTTCCTTAATTGCGACACATGGAATACATCATGAATAATTTCCATCTCAGACGGTAATGATAATCTGTATGCAAGATTCCCGATTCTTTCTGTAATTTCAAATGGTCCAATATATCTTGGACTAAGTTTTCCCTTCTTACCGAATCTAATCACTCCCTTTATTGGCGATATCTTGATATATACCTTATCTCCTATTTCAAACTCCAATGATTTTCTACGTCGATCTGCCCATTTCTTTTGTCTATCTTGTGCAGCTTTCATATGTTCCCTAATAATCTTTACTTGCTCTGTTACTTGAGTAATTAATTCAGGTCCCAAAATGCTCCGCTCTCCAACCTCGTTCCAACATAATGGAGATCTATATTTCCTGCCATACAAAGCCTCAAATGGTGCCATTTTGATACTCTCTTGATAGCTATTATTGTAGGAAAACTCCGCCATATATAAATGGTCTTCCCAAGATCCTCCAAAATCTAGCATACATGCTCTAAGCATGTCTTCAAGTATTTGGATAGTTCGTTCTGATTGTCCATCTGTTTGTGGGTGATATGCTGAAGACAAGTCTAAATGTGTTCCTAAACTATCCATCAATTTCTTCCAGTATTGTGATCTAAATCTTGTATCTCTATCTGAGACAATTCTAAATGGGACTCCATGTAACCTCACCACTTCCTGCATGAATCTTTTTGCTAATGCTTCTGTTGACTGACCAACCCTAAATGGGATAAAATGAGCTGACTTGGTCAGTCGGTCCACTACCACCCAAATCGCATTATTACTTTTGGTGCTCCTTGGTAATCCCGTAACAAAATCCATTGATATTTGTTCCCACTTCCATTCTGGAATTGTTAAGGGTTGAAGTAATCCAGCTATTTTCTGATGTTCGACCTTCACTTGTTGGCAAGTAGAACACATGGATACATATCTTGCAATTTCTTTCTTCATGCCCGGCCACCAGAAGTACCTCTTCATATCCTTGTACATTTTATTGCCTCCGGGATGAATGGAATATGCTGATTTATGAGCTTCTTCTAAAACTCTCTTCCTCGTCTGTCCCTTGGGCACCCATAACCTCTCCCTGAATCTAATAGTCCCATCTGAGTGTATCTTCATCTCAGGCCTCTTGCCTGTCTCAATTTTGCTCTTTAACCTTTGGAAGCTTTCATCATCAACTTGGGCTTGCTTGATCTGCTCTATCAAGGGTGACTGTAGTCGCATTTCCATAAGTTGTGCTATCATTCTTGGTAGAATTATTTCCAAATCCATCCTTTGTATTTCTGCCAACAATTCCTTTTGTTGAGTCAATCTTTCTATTGCAGGTCTTCTACTCAGAGCATCTGGCACTATATTGATCCTTCCTGGATGATATTTAATTTCCAAGTCATAATCTGCTACTAACTCTAACCATCGTCTCTGTCTCATATTTAGTTCCTTTTGAGTGAAAATATATTTCAAACTTTTATGGTCAGTGTACACTTCCACCCTTTGTCCTAGTAAGTAATGTCTCCAAATTTTCAAAGCATGAATTATTGATGCTAGTTCCAAGTCGTGAGTGGGATAATTTCTTTCATGAGATTTTAATTGTCTTGATGCAAACTCAATCACTCTTTCATGCTGAATCAACACGCATCCCAGTCCTAGTTTTGAAGCATCACTATAGATTTTCATTCCTCCAGTGTTATCTGGAATTGCTAACACAGGTGATGTTGTCAGTCTTAGTTTCAATTCTTCAAATGCCTTATCGCACCCTTCCGTCCAGACATATTCGATTCCCTTTCGCGTCAACTTAGTTAGAGGAGACGCAATTTTTGCAAAATCTTGTACAAACCGCCTGTAATATCCAGCCATCCCCAAAAAGCTGCGAACTTCTGATACTGATTTTGGTACAGGCCATTTTATCACAGCCTCTATCTTTTTAGGATCTGCTGATACACCATTTTCAGATATTATATGACCCAAGAAAGAAATTTGACTCAACCAAAATTCACATTTGCTCAATTTTCCGTATAGCCTTTGTTCCCTTAAAGTTTGTAATGCTATCCTCAAATGTTTAACGTGCTCTTCTCTATTCTTAGAGTAGATCAATATATCATCAATAAACACCACCACAAATTTGTCCAAATACTGAGTAAAAACATGGTTCATCAAATTCATAAACACCGCTGGAGCATTAGTTACCCCAAATGGCATCACTAAATATTCATAATGACCATGTCTGGTTCTAAATGCAGTCCTTGAGATATCTTCTGTTCGGACTCTTACTTGATGAAATCCGGAACGAAGATCTATTCTTGAGAATACCTTCGCTCCTCCAAGTTGATCAAATAGATCAGTAATCCTTGGCAATGGGTATTTATTCTTAATTGTTACTGTATTCAAACCTCTGTAATCTATACATAACCTTTTACTCCCGTCCTTCTTTCCTACCAATAGTACTGGAGCTCCCCAAGGTGACACACTGGGTCTTATAAAACCCAATTTCATTAACTCATCCACTTGCTTCTTGACTTCTTCTAGCTCTGCAATCCCCATTCGATAAGGTGGTTTACAAACTGGTTCAGCTCCAGGGATAATATCAATAGTAAATTCTACTATCCTTGCTGGTGGTAGTCCAGGTATCTCTTCAGGAAAAATATCCAAGAATTCTGATACTACTGGAATCATCCCTTCTCCTATTCCCATAGCTTCCAAAACTCCTCCCTTTGGAAACACCTTAGATTTAGCTGGTTCTAGGGATTGGCTTCCACTGACAAATTCAAACTCTTGACAGTCAGGAATCTGGAATACTACTCTCCTTCTCCTACAGTCTATCACTACATAGAAGGTGCTCATCCAATCCATGCCTATGATAACATCATATCCTCCTCCACTAATAACTAGTAGATTGGCATAAAATTCCTTACCATCAATTACTAATGGACATAGTTTACACTCTTTATTAGTCATGATACTACCATTCCCGGTCTCAATATTCCACAACGCAGGTAAGATAGTGAAATCAATAAGATTACGGGAAACAAACATGCTAGTGATGAAACTGTATGATGCTCCAGAATCAAATAAAACAGTTGCCGGTCTATTGTTAACCAAGATCATACCTGTCACGACTCCTCCAGTGGTTTGAACTTCTTCTGCATTCATTAGTCTAACTTGCCCTTACCTCCGTCCTGCTCCTTCTCGGGCCCTAACATAGGTTTGTTGTCGGTTCTCCCAGGTTCCTTTCTGGCCTGGTCTTGGAACTCTCTGGGCCGACGTTGTTATTGGCCTGGTTGTTGCTTGAAACGGGACCTTGGTTATTGTTGATTGTTGGGCCTTTGGGCAATCTCTCAATTGATGACTAGCGGATCCGCATGCCAGGCACCACCCTTGAGCTCTTCTACACATGTTCTGGGTATGCCCTGGCATATGACAATAGTTGCATATTACTGAATTTCGATTTGGCATTATCATCTGTCTCTTTGTTGGCGGACCACCAAATTTCTTGGTCGATGAACTTGTTCCTTGCCCAAACAACCTTTTAAATGGCACTGACCTATTCTCCTCGAATACTTGTTCCAAACGACATGCCGCTTCAAACACTTCTGAATAAGTCTTGTAGTTATGCCCTGCTAAGTGCTCCCTCAGATGAGACCTCAGCCCTTGCTGGAACAAGTGTGCCTTTTCCTCCTCATCAGCTACCAAGGTTGGGGCAAATCGGCTCAGCCTCACAAATTCTGCGGCATATGCATCCAGAGTTCGATCTCCTTGTTGCAATCCTAGAAATTTCTTCCTCATTTCTTGCCTTGCTGATGAGTGAAAAAATCTGGCAAGAAATGCCTCTACAAATTTGTCCCAAGTTAAGGGTTCCTGGTGTTTCACTTCTTCTGCAAGCCACCATGTTCTGGCTATGTCAGCCAACTGAATGCATACTACTTCAACACGATTCTCCTTTGGAATCCTTGCTGCCTTCAGAAGATTCTCCATATCCACAATCCACTGCTCAGCCTTTAGTGGTCCTTCTGTTCCGGAAAATACTGATGGCTGCAATCTTCGAAAATCAGATACCACCCCAGTTCTTTCTTGTTCCTTGGACTGTAGCATTCTTTCCAATATCATTGTTGTAGTTTCTTGTGTCTGCGCTACTCTTTCTACTATAGTTCTAAGCTCAGACTCTTCACCCGTAGGATTTGGGTTTGCGCTAGTAGAAGATTGGGTCGTCATCGTTCTGTGACAGTCCAAGAGAAATTGATTAGATGGAGTTTCAAGATAGATATTCCAAATGAATTAGAAACAATAAATAGGCACGATACTAGATCTGATGGATATCAAGGATAAGGAAGAAGTGTCAAGAGTGTATCTTAGACATGTTTTCATGTGGCAGTAGTCATATGGTCTCCCACCTAAACCTAGGCTCTGATACCAAAACTGTAACGCCCCCACTTCGGCTCTACCTTTTTGCTCCTTTTTTTTTTTTTTTTTTTTAAGTGGGCGACATTACTTAATACTATGAATAACTCAACAGTCCCATGATCTTAGAATAACCGTAACTACTGCCATGTCAAGATGAATAACCGTGTCTGAAACTGAAAGGATTTCATTTATACAGAGAGTTGATTACATAGAATGGCACACTGCTCTAAATATTTACACAAAAGAGTTAAATACTACGAGTTAAAGCAGTGCCCAGAAAAAGGAAACAAGAACAAGAAGTGACAAAGGAGACAAGAACAAGAAGTGCGAAGTACCCCAAAAGTATTGTGCTAGTAGTATCCTCTACTCGACCTGGTTGGTGAAGTAAGGATCGTTGTCTGGAGCAATCTCTCCTTCTCTTCTTTCGTGATCTGGGCTTAAGAAAACCCAGGGGATTAAACCCAGCAAGTAACACAAAAACAAGATACACGTGTACTTTCATAGTACAAATAAATAAAAGAATAAATAAATTACGTTGATACAATCATATCTTAAGAATGCTGAAAATGAATTGAGTAAGACTATTCATTCAAATAGCAGAAACAAATCATGTAAAGGTGACAAGTGTAAGCGAAGTAAATATCAATCATGTTGCATATAACCAGAACAATGTAAATCATTCACAAGCTTCGATATCAATCATGTTGCATGTAACCAGAACAATGTAAATCATTCACAAGCTTCGTGTAAAATTTAATAGGTCCATGTCATGTTAGTGTTGGAATTGAAACTCAATGATGGATAAGATAGCGCGCAGTTTCTCATATTGTACAAGTGCCCGTGCATACCCGAGATCCGGTCTCTAATTCATGGCGCTGAACCATGACACACCACTAGGTGCTACAAGTCAGATCCCGTTAAATGAAACAAGTAACGGGCATCACCCATATGGTGACTCATGTATCAGATGGTGGCTCAGTACCACCCAGTGCTGCTAGTAAAAGGCCCTCAGTACCTATCAAGAAGTTGGCCAACAAGATCCTTGTACAATACAGTACTTATCTATCCATCATGTAGTTTTTCCCATGTTAGTAATGCATATGATATGCGTGAGTTAAAGGAAACACGTGGACCCTCATGTCAAATTGTACACATATCATTTCACAAGAATCAAGATTTGGAATCATGTACACATGTATTATAAGGATGCTTCATGTCATGTAATAATGATACTAGAACTTGTAATCATGTCTCGTAATAAAGATACTAGAACCTGTTATCATGTCATGTAATAAGGATACTAGAACTTGTAATCATGTCTTGTAATAAAGATACTAGAACTTGTTCTCATGAATAATCTTGCCTTCATGTATCATATTGATATTCACATGTCATGTTATCATAAATCCGAGTGTATAAATCCGTGTTTCTCTTGAAACTGAAAATAGCCAAACGCGAGGCTAAAAATTGCCAAATGCGAGGCTAAAAATGGCCAAACGCGAGGCTAAAAGGATAGTCAAACAGGAAGCAGAAATAGTCAAACGCGAGGCTAAAAATTGCCAAACGCGAGGCTAAAAATGGCCAAACGCGAGGCTAAAAGGATAGTCAAACAGGAAGCATAAATAGTCAAACGCGAGGCTAAAAATTGCCAAACGCGAGGCTAAAAATTGCCAAACGCGAGGCTAAAAAGATAGTCAAACAGGAAGCAAAAATAGTCAAACGCGAGGCTAAAAATTGCCAAATGCGAGGCTAAAAATTGCCAAACGCGAGGCTAAAAAGATAGTCAAACAGGAAGCAGAAATAGTCAAACGCGAGGCTAAAAATTGCCAAACGCGAGGTTAAAAATTGCCAAACGCGAGGCTAAAAAGATAGTCAAACAGGAAGCAGAAATAGTCAAACGCGAAGCTAAAAATGGCCAAACGCGAGGCTAAAAGGATAGTCAAACAGGAAGCAGAAATAGTCAAACGCGAGGCTAAAAATTGCCAAACGCGAGGCTAAAAATGGCCAAACGCGAGGCTAAAAGGATAGTCAAACAGGAAGCAGAAATAGTGAAACGCGAGGCTAAAAATGGCCAAACGCGAGGCTAAGCTGAAATAGCCAACATTCGTAAATCAGGCTAAGTATGCAGTCCAGAAATTTTTCTAAGTATGCAGATCCAATATGATGTGAATTTATCCATAAAGAAAAAGGAATCATGTACTCATAATAAAAATCAAATAATTTTCAAGAAAGATCATACATGCTACTTATACTCAAATACGATTCAAAGAGAGAACAAGAATAAGGTGATACTTGCCTCTATTCCTTTTAATCTCCTCCTTTATCTTAGCAAAGCCTCCATTCTGTTTTTTTTACTTCAACGAACTAGAAGAACCAAGGGTAAAGAGTGATTTTTATTTTGTACTTTTGATCCGAATTCTCTTTGAGAGAATAAAGTTATATATGCCTAAGGGTATTTTGGTCACCTTGTCCTCTAGCCTAGCCCTAAGGCTTCTTGCATGCATGACAAATGGCAACTAGAGTGCCCCCTCTCACCCTCTTTTAACAACTCATCCCCACAAAAGGCCAAGGTGGTGCCCTTAGAAATTAAATTTAAATTTGAAGGTGTATAGAAAGAAACTTTTGCCTTGATAATTTGAAATGATAGTTTGGGGTGTTACACGCTCCATGCACGAGTCCATCGCCAAGCTCAGATCTGCTATATTCATCGAATCCACCGAAGAATTTACCGGCGAGCTATCTTCGAATGACAAAATCGAGTACGTAGTGGACGAAACTGATGGTAATGATGATGATGATGATGACGACGAAGGTGAGAGCACCGCCGGTGGTGACTGGACCCGACTGAAGCCTTGGATGGATCGGGGCGCGCTCGCCAGAGCTCTGAACGCATGGGACCTGGCTGAGGTTGAAGTGCTGGAGTCGGCCGGGTTCGTGTGGATGCCTCGGCTGGTCTGCAATCTTCTGTTGGGTCTCATACCAGCCAGGCGACATCACCCAGGACCACCAGACCGTTGCCCGAATGATCTCGATCCTCGTCCGCACCAGTCACATTGAATTAGTCGACCAGCTGCTCTCCAAGCTCAAGTCCGAGTAAATCCATCTCCCATCACCACTGCCAGGCTAGTGATCGACTTCTATGGTCTGTCGAAGAAACCCAAGCATGCAATGAAGCTCTATCGCAATGTTGAATCTGTGTGCAGTCTGTTGACCCCATTGAATCTGGTTCTGCTATGCTCATCGTTGTTGCGGATGCTAGCGAAGTGTAAGAGGAAGCACGAGGCAATGGGTTCTGCTGTGCTCGCCGCGATTTCTTCTACAGACTTCTATGGTCTGTCGAAGAAACCCGAGCCGATAATCAAGCTCTATCGCAATGCTGAATCTGTGTGCAGTCCGTTGACCCCATCGAACCGGGTTCTGCTATGCTCGTCGTTGTTGTGGACGCTGGCGAAGTGTAAGAGGAAGCACAAGGCAATGGGTTCTGCTGTGCTTGTCGCGGTTTCTTCAACAGACTTCTATGGTCTGTTGAAGAAACCCAAGCCTGTAATCGAGCTCTATTGCAATGCTGAATCTGTGTGCAGTCTGTTGACCCCATCGAACCGGGTTCTGCTATGCTCGTCGTTGTTGCGGACACTGGCGAAGTGTAAGAGGAAGCACGAGGCAATGGAGTTGCTACAAGAGACGATGGCCGTTCCGCTTGATACTGCAGTCAATGCCTATCCCCTTACTCCTTACTCCAAGACAGACAAAGAAAATAAAACATGAAATTATATATCTCATTTGAACAGAGTGTTGTTATTATAAATTGAAAGAGAACAGTTAATAGTTCAATCTTAGTTTTTATTGGTGTATGCAGTAAAGCATTGAATTCTTAGTTTGTAATAAGTTTTGGTTTCTTTTTTCCAGAAGTTTTTATTAATGTGTTCAGTTTGTTGATCTACTTTTATTTTTGTTTAAAATGTAAAAAGGAGAACACATAGTAGTAATAAGATTCTACAAAGTCACAATAATATCGCTCGAAGTCACAATAATTCTACACAGTAAGCAAGCAGCAACAACATGTTGCTGCTTGCTGCACGCCAGTGAGGGTGTGAGTGATTGAGAGAGATATATATATACAGAGAAAAGGGGGACGGGATGAAGAGAATGAGTGGGTGTGAATGATTGAGAGGGAGGGGGAGAGAGAGTGCAACGGGAAGGAGAGAGGGAGTGAGGGAGTGAAGAGTGCGCACTTAATGAAGGAGAAGAGTGCTGACTTAAGAAGAGGGGTGAGTATAAAATAGGAATTAGAGAAAAGTAGTGCAATTTGGGTTAAAAAGGAGGCGATAATAGCTAACTGCTCACTAACAGAATAACGGTCAAGAGGTTTTTTTTTTAGAGTTTTAAATTTTAAGAGTGTTAAGTTACAAACCCCCAATACTACAGGAAATTTGACTGTGATCGATTAACCCTTTTTTTTTTTTTAAGAATGATTGCGAGCTATACACCTCTAGTAGTATAGAGGTAACTCATGTAATTAATCCTTTAAACATTATCCTTCCACTTTCATCGGTGTGTTTGAAGGTACTTTTTGCCCTAACTTTTGTCCATTCCTAGTTCCAACTGAAATACATACGATAAAAAGTCATTTCGATTGGGAACTTAGAGTTGAAGAAAATAGATATTCTAATTATGGGTCAACGCATCATGCCTCTACTATTCATACCATTAGCTCGAAAACAAAGTTTTAAAAGTTTGAAAGAAGCTTACACCTATTAGAATTTCTACATCACCACTTTTGCGCAACACGTGATTAGGATCCACTCTCATGCCAGGATGGATCGACATGTGCCATTTTTAGAAACTTTTTTAAGAAATTTGAGCAACATGTGTCATTTTCCAACTCTCTTATAAGAAACTTTTTTCTTCAGTCAGCAAATAGAATATGTATATTTATCAAATTACATCTTAATCTTGTATTGATTAGAAAAATTATAGTTTTATTGTTGAATTCATATTACTATTATATAAATATAAATATAAATATAAATATAAATATAAAATAATTAGATCTCAAGCTCTGCCCTACATTCGGATAGGAGTACTTTGCCTCCCTGCATTACCGACGAGCTGCCTATGTAGCTCAATCCCGAATAACTCAACTTTCAAGTTTGAATGCCTTAATCTGCCCTCATTATATATATCAATATTTTTCTAAACTGCAGTTGAAGAAGTTTGTTGTACTTTGATAATTGATATGACAATCCTCTTTCTTCCAATTCAATGGCAATATCGTTATGCTTAAAGCCAGCCAGCTTGATCATTAATACGATAAATCTCTCCAATAAAAATGGTAGCCTTTCTTTCCATAAAAATGCATAGAGTTTGTCTTTTTTCTCTGTCTCTCTTAACTAATTAATTAATTAATTCATAAAATGATGATTCTGACTCAAAAAGAATGGGGGATAAAAAGACACAAGGCGAATTTAGATTTTGTTGTCTCATTACTTACTACCCTCAAACAAGGTAATTAAGCATCCTTTACTCAGAATGATTAACAG
Source organism: Dracaena cambodiana (assembly GCA_036321105.1). NCBI lineage: Eukaryota > Viridiplantae > Streptophyta > Magnoliopsida > Asparagales > Asparagaceae > Dracaena > Dracaena cambodiana. The sequence goes on from JAYEPQ010000009.1 coordinate 9,954,054, forward strand.
TAAAAAAAATGATTATTTGCATTAATGATTCTTTTAGCATTAACACACATGAAAAAGGAAAGGAAAAAAAAAAAAAACTAACAATAATATAAGTTGTTGCGTGCATTTCGCTACGTTGATAGTCCACGGTCAACTGCGTATATGTCCTACAAGCAGTTGCGTCAATAGACTTGATAGTTGATCAGTTTGAGTACTTGAGTTACTTTCGCTACTCAATTAAGTTTGATTTTCTAGTGGGAAATAGATGACTCACTACTTATTGAACACTTCAAGTCTTTGAACCAACAAAATGTATTATTCATAATTTAGGGAGACTCTTTCAAAGGGAAAACATTTCGGCGCTAGTCATCTATTTAACTTGTAATTAGTATTGTTGAAGCTTGTTAGGATCTTTTGAGACAATTAGTTTCCAATTTTGCATCCATCACTTGCGTTTATTGGGGGTAATTATCTTCGCAATATCTTCCCGCTAATAAAAAGAAAAAGAAAAATAAAATTGCATTGAGTAGAAATGAAATGGATATTTTGATTATTTTTAAATTTCTTCGAAATTTGATTATTGTAGAAAAAAAAAAAAAAGGTGATGGACGGTTTCCTCCTTAGTACAAATTTTATGTGAGACAGAGCTATGATATTCATCAAAAATAAGAAAAAAGAAGTTTTAATTGAAACTCTTTTAGGATCCAATATATAACTTGCGATACATTACTGAGCTTTGATTTGTAACCTAATCGTGCTAGAAAAAAGATAGATATAACTGTTCAGTGTCCCAATGATGACTTATGAATTTTCAATATCTCTCTTGCGTAATAATTTAGCTGGTTTGTGTTTCTTTAAGATGAATTTTAAAATATTTTAGCAATTTTCATAAGAACCTCAGGGACAAACTTATTACAAAAAACTAGGCCTCCCAATTTAGATACAAAGTTCCCGGCCCAATTATTAACGAACCAAAAGAAAAAGGAAGAGCCTGGTCCAGTTTGACACACTTAAATTTTGGACAAGCTTTTAGGCCTGAATCCTCAAATTTTAAGAGCTCTATGCCCATGAGGCACATGCTAATTACTATCAGGGAAATTCTATTTGCGCACACCACTTTGTTCAGTGAGCCCACCTCCGAATACAAGACTATGAAAAATCTACTAATTTCCGAACTATGTGAATACCGTTAGGGAAAGACGATGTAAAATCTACTCAGGGACTAATTTTCGAGCTATGTGAATACCGTTCGGGACTATTCTCCGACTTAGAAAGGGACAAACTGAGAAAAGTGGTGTGCTCAAATAGAGGTGAGCGTTTCTTATCCAATGGGCAAGGCCCGTAAGGGTCAATTCATTTATTCTTTTATAATATTAATGTAAATTTTAGGATATAAATAAGCTTTTCCTACTCATTTATCTAGTAATTTATAATAAGTTAAAATAGAGGTAAGCGTTTCTTATCCATTTATTCGTTTGTCCTTTTAAAGTAAATAATAATATTAATATTATTTTTAGTGTTGATTACTATATATGGTCGACGGCTCAGATAAGTTAGTGAATCAGTAACGAAAAAGTAATTATTCTGTTATTTCTTTTAAATTTTTTAAAGAATCATGATCTCTACATTCTTAGTTTCCTTAAAATCAAATTCTATAAATTTTAAAATTTATTTATTCTTTTATCAAGTATATACAAAATACTATGTTCACTGAAAATCATTAATGAAAATCATTAAATTTGTATACACTTAATGAAAGATCATATCAAAATTAAAATCCAAGAAATTAGGTATGAGTTAAACTAGGGGCGAGATCATAATCCAAAAGAAATATTTTTAAAACAATTATTAGAGATAGTTGAAATGACCCACAACTCAAGTAATTCAAGTGAGGCGGCGCCTCATTTTCATTATTCTTTTTTTAGTGTATAATATTCTTATAGTAAATCATCAACAAGTATTTTTATAGGAAATAATAATAAAATAAATAAGAAATTTAAAGTATTGAATTAACGCTACCATTTAATTTAACAGCGCATGTCATTGAGAAACGCAAAGTTCTTCTTTTAGCATTTTCCCAATTGGTTGTAGCATGTAGACATGTAAAAAAAATTTAAAAAAAAATAAACGTGTGCGGGTTGCACCCGCGGGTTACTGCGGCAGTTTTGCTCTCTCCCATGCTTTGATTATATGATCCGAATTTTTAGGAATTAATTACGTAAATTTAACCCGGATTCGAAAGAAAAATTTGAGCCGGATTTGAAGCGAATGGCTGCTCCTCAATCTATAAAAAAATGGGAGCGGAGTTCAGAAAAAGGGATTCTTTTTGGGGAGAGGATTTTTTGAGAGATCAGAAAATCTAGAGAACAGAAACTCCAGAGAAAAGAGAGAGATCTGCATCTTCTTTCAGAGTTCAGAAAAGGAGTTCCAGAGAGAATGATTTTCTTTCCAATCCAGATCGGATCGTCAACGGAGTACATAAACAAAACTCTACCGCTGTCAGAACCCACAAATTAAAAGGGAAATTGAAATCTTTTTTTTCCATTATTGTAATCTTAAATTTATTCTCTTATAATTTTCTTTTATTATTGTAATTTCAAAGTAAATTCGTAATAGAAGGAAATCTACAAATTTTGGGGCATATAAGAACTGGCGATCACAATAGGAGTCTCGGCGGCGCAATCTGATTGTCAAATTCCCCTGGCATGAACCTAGGCATCATTGCCGGGTGACAGCCGAAAAAAAATGAGGTGTCATTGCCCACTTTAAAAAAAAAGAATTATATGGCGTCATCACCCACTAAAATTAATAAGGCGTCATCGCATGTTAAAAAAAAATATGAGGCATTATCGTCGATAATAAAAGACAAGACGTCATTGTCTGTCAAAAAAAAGAGTGACGTGTCATCGTCCACAAAGAAACAGAAAATTGACAAGGCGTCATCACCTATCAAAAAAAATGAGGCATCGTTGCCCACTAAAATTAATAAGGCGTCATCGCTTATTAAAAAAAATTATGAGGCGTCATCGCTTATTAAAAAAAATTATGAGACGTCATCGTCCATAATAAAAAACAAAATGTCATTCGTCTGCCAAAAAAAAAGAAAAAAAAAGAGAAAAGAAAAAGAAAAGAAGAAAAAGAAAAGAAAAGTAAAAGGCACTGTTGTACATGTGATGTGATAAATTACTGCAAGCGCACAGTGTCGGTGTAGCGCTGTACAGATCGTCCCACAGGGATCTAAGGTGTTTTGCAATTTCTTATTCTTTCCTTAGTCTAACGGACTAACTATGAGATTTTAGATCGAGAGAAGATTAGTTTAAGTTCTAGAGGTTAGCCTAGGATTTCGAATCCATTAGAATAATAACCTAACAATGAATTATTTTTTTCTTCCTAATTTTTTAATTATGCACGGTTAAGTAATATATTAAAAAGGTGATCTTTTTAATTTGATTTTAATCGAGTGCCCCTAAGTATGACCTATCAAGTGATGTGCAAGTGTAGACCATAAAAAATAACACTTTTCTTAAAAACAAATCATATCAAGTAGAAAATCTCATAAACAAAAGAAAAGAAATAAACTTCAAACCCTAATCTAAGCATAGGCTATCAAGAAACCTAATTCAAGTATAACCTATCAAAAAAATCTGATTTACAAGTTTATTCAAGTCAATTTATTTATAGGAAAATCTCTATTGATAATTCTAAAAACAAACAAATAATAAGAATTCCAAACTTCATCTAATCATAGATTATCAAAATATTAATTAAGAATAATCTATCAAAGATTATGATTTGTGAACTCCATCTTTTATTTATTTATAGAAAAATCATAATTTCATTTCTTTCTAGGAAGAAAATGAGATAAATCCATGTTAGATCTATTAAACTAACTTCATCTACATTCTAGGGCTAAAAGAAATTAGCTACTCATATTCCTAATAAGCAAAATCAAATCTTTATTCATGAAAGCAAATAAATTTAATCTAGAAAGCAATAAAACATAAACTAAAAAGCAATTAACTCTATCTAGAAAGCAAATAAATAACTAAAAGCAATGGTTTATCTCCGGAGCACGGTATTGTGGCCCCTTCAGCAAAACCCTAATTTTATTAATTTTAAAATGAGTACAAAAGTTCAGGATCCTTCTTTGAATACAAGGATACGGCCAATATACAGGCTTCGGAAATCTAAACCTAATTCTAATAGAATTGACAAACTACAAGATTACAAAGAAGCTACGGGAAAAATTTCACTGCATGGGACCAACATAGGGTTGCCAATTGGCGGGTCCCACCGCTAAATAGCGGCCAAATATTGGATTTTGGTCATGGAATATTTTCTACACGAGGTACTGGTCTTGTAGATTTGATATTCCTGACTGTATTTGACTTTTACTCTCTGAAACATCGTGGTCTCGTAGTTTTGCTCACTTTGGAAACTTTTCGGAGTTTGATTTCCAACTCCAACTCTGATTTCATGCCATCTCCTTATACGAATCAGATTATCTGAAATACACACTAAAAATACCCGAGTAGCATTTATTTATATACAAAAATAGATAAAATATGGGAGAAAAAATATAATATATGATACTTATCACACCCCACATCTATCTTTTGCTAGTCCTCGAGCAAAACTTAAATCTAAAAAAAATAAAAATCTTAACTCACTTTCGCAGGAATCGCGATTGCACTTAGCATGTGCAACAAGCCTTTAAACCCCTAGGTTACCCTAGTGGACGAGTTGTGTCTCGTGAGGGTTTGCAGTGAATATACCCACAAAAATTCATGAAGAAAATAGATTAAGAAATAAAGAAAAAAAAATAAGGATAAGAAAAAAAAAATAAGAAAAGTAAAAATTTTATACAAAATAAAGAAAAATCTTTTTTTATAATATTTTCATCAATTAATCTCAGTAATATACAAACTCAAGAACGCATTTAGATTATCAATTTTCAAATCGAGCGTCATATCAGATACACTTGTCATTTTAATTAAAAATTTAAATCCTATTTTTCAATACCTACTAACAGATAATCTATTGGCTCCTCTACATCTACGTGCACGTTAGATAGTCTACTTCGGCTTTGGACTCCAAGTCTAACTCATGATTCATCTCCTCTCTCATAATAAATTTTCTTTCCTTTTTTTTCTTTTTTTTTCTTTTTTTTTTCTTTTTTTTTTAAGAATATTTCACCTTTCATGCGAATATTCACGCTTACTTAGGCGCAACATACCTGATTACTCAGTTCATACTCTTTTTTTTTTTCACTCTTGAGGTTATTGCCTTAATATCAGGCGCACCCCATTATTTTATCACTCTCGAGACTATTGCCTTAATACCAGGCTCACCCCATTTTTTTATTCTCACTTTTTTCTTTTTTTTTCTTTTTTTTATAGAGAGAAGACTTACTCAATCGTTATTATCTTTATTCTTAACCTAATAAACTATTGTGAAGTGAAAAAAAAGTAGATGTATACTTGCCTCAAAACCACTGTTAACGATATTTATTTTTCGGATTTTAGTCTTTTTTCATAAAATTCAAAGTGTATCATCCAATCTACTCTCATATCCAATTTCAAATCTAAATTTGTTCCTTTATCTGTAATTAGGTTGATCTATTGATGAAAACAAGTTTTTTTCAAATTTTTTTTAAATTACCCTAAAAACTACCCAAAGTGTAAAACAAAGAAACCCAAAAATTTTAAAAATAAAATCCTACAAATAAAAATAAAATCCTAAAAATCCTAAAAAATAAAAATCTCCTAAAAACTACTCCCCCCACACCTAAACTTGTGTATGCTCTCATACACAAACCAGGTGTGCTAAAATAAATATGAAAGGTATTATACAAATACTATACAAATAATGAGAGTCGCAAAAGTTACGATTTCAATATCATCACCCTATTAACGCATAGAGAGCGGTTACGATCTCTCGATCGCTTCCCACTTTCATAGTGTGTGCGTTTTAAATGTGAAGTGGGTGCATTATTATATCTCATCAACCTCATACAAGTCACGAGATTACCTGTCTGCTTCTTATGCCGTCCTCGCTTTTTCTTTGTCCACATGTAAGCATTAACAATTGGGTTAAAGAATTCTTTATTATAAACCTGCCAATCATCATTAGTAACAAGCATACATGTAGAAATATTATGAGTTGAGAAGAGTGCTATAGGATCAAGTGAACGTGGTAGTGGCTCTTCCAACTCACGAAGTAATGCGAGCTCCTCTACAAACAAATCCTCAAAAGTTTGCTCATAATTCGATGGCACACTTGCATAAGTATCATCATTGCAGACAATAAATTTTTTGAAGTAAAGCTACAAGTAAAAGTTTGGTTAGGCCGCATAAGTACAATAGCCAGTATCAAGAAAATTCACTAGAAACAATCTGAGATATATCGAAGAGATTCAACAGTATACCTCAAACAACAAAATAGTTGGAAGATAGTAATTTTAGAATATGGTTGACATTATACCATAAAAAATTGTGTCATACAATGAAGACTACAGTGCCAAAATTAAAAGAGTCCAAAGTGTTTCAATTATAAATCAACATAAAGTTTTGAAAACTTTGGAGGGGGTTATGTAGATATGTAAAAATAAAATAAATAAATTAATAAACGGGTGCGGGTGTAGATATGTAAAAATAAAAAATAAAAAAATAAAAAAATAAACGGGTGCAAGTTGCACCCGCGGCTTTGCTCGCTCCCGTGCTTTGATTACGTGATCCAGATTTTTAGGAATTAATTACGTAAATTTAACCCGGATTCGAAGGGAGAATTTGAGCCGAATTTGAAGCGAACAGCTGCTCCTCAATCTATAAAAAAACGGGAGCAGAGTTCAAAAAAAGGGATTCTTTTTGGGGAGAATATTATACCAAAAAATCCAGGGAACAGAAACTCCAGAGAAAGGAGAGAGATTTGCATCTTCTTTCAGAGTTCAGAAAAGGAGTTCAAAAGAGAACGATTTTCTTCCCAATTCAGATCGGATCATCAACAGAGTATAGAAGTAAAAGTCCACCGCTGCCAGAACCCACAAATTAAGAGGGGGATTGAAATCAATTTTTTCCCATTCTTGTAATCTCGAATTTATTCTCATGTAATTTTTTTTTTATTATCATAATTTTAAAGTAAATTCGTAATAGAAGGAAATCTACAAATTTTCGGGCGTACATAGCATTCAAACCTTTGTTTTATATTTACCTTTTAATATTTTATCTTGTTATCCTATATAACAAAGATTCTTCCTCCCTTTTTATCCTATAGGATAAGATAATTTCAAATTTCAAATTATCTTATATGATAAGGTAAAAATTTGGTATATAGAGTTTTCCTTGCTATTCGGCAATCTCATTTCCTACTTTAAGGGGAAAGAACAAAGTTGTCTTTGGACGTCCAACAAAATTGGAAACTTACGTGATTTTAGTTAAATTAAAAAACTAATTCATAATAATTTTAGTTGAGTGGTTGGGTAGGACAATAAATGTAAAAAAATTCCTAAATTACGATAATAAAAAATTATCTAGTGTATAGTCCCATTTGAATAACAACAAATATCACTAGAGATTTTAGGCCTCCTTAAAAAAAAAAAAAAAAGTAGGTCGGCATTCAATTCTCATATTTAAAATATCATGGTTTTACCAAAATCATGATATTATATTATTATGTTATCATTATTTTCCGAGTAAAAAAAATTAACATCTTGATTTTTTTTTTTTTTTTTTGAATCTTTTTCTTCTATTTTCATGTCTTCTCCAATCTCTCTCCTCTTTTTTATTATCCTCGTATTTTGAAAGTTATTTATGTTTATTTTACCTAACAAAATTTTTGAAATTACTATTTTGGTTAACACACGAAAGTCAAAATCTTAAAATATAAGGGTTAATTACAGTCAGACCCCCTGTAGTTTTAGATGTGTGTCACTTAACACCCTGAAGTTTGAAACTCTCAAAAAACCCCTTGAACTTAGCTATTTTTACTCTCATTTTTTACTAAAGTGCACTCTTGTCTCTCAAATTCCTATTCTACCCTCATCCCTCCTTTTAACCAACAATAGGAATTTGAGAAATGAGGATAGAATATGAATTTTAAGGGACAAGAGTGCACTTTAATAGAAAAGGAGAGTGAAAATAACTAAGTCGAGGGGGTTTTTTGAGAGTTTCAAACTTCAGGGGTGTTAAGTGACACATTCCCAATACTATAGGAGGTTTTACTGTAATTAATCCAAAATATAATTATGAACATTTTATGTCTAACCAAATATTATAATATCAGAATTTTTTTTAAAAGTTATATATGAAATTACTACCAACAAATAAAATATTTTGTTTTTTTTTTTTTTTTAATGAATCCAAACATAGCCTTAATATTGCGATATTTTGGCTCCATTTTTCTCTATTATCTTTTTTATATTTGTTATCTTTTCGGTTTTCGACTCCCTAGCCTTAATATTATCTTTTTTATATTAATTATGCTTTATTTATTATAGATCATCTATGTGTCATCAGTTACAATTTGAAATAGCTCACCTTACAATTTCAGAAAACCACATTACCTTATTGTTTGTTTGCTTAACAGAGACCACATCATTGTTATCATCAAATCCACTACCCGCTCGGTTTAATATTAGAAATAGTTCTTTGGTTGAGACGGTAAAATATAATCTTGCAGTCGATAGACAGTTTAAAAATACTGGATCCCAAAGAGATCAAAGGCAATCAGTCCGCTGAACAAATTAACAATAGCACGAGCGTCCTTGGATCAATTAGTTAGCATGGCCCATGGCTTATATCCAATGAGCTCAAGCTCATTGAGAACAATGGTGGGCGAGTCTCGCCTCTGGCTTTAACGAGACTCGCCACAGACTATTGGTTGCAAGCGTGTGAAATAAAATTAACCACAGCGGTACAAAAGATTTCTATAACAAAGAAACAAAGTGACGAGGATTTCTATTCTACAATAATTAGAATACAAGCAGCGGTAGGACTAATGAATCATGCTCAAGCTCAAATTCACTCAGATTTGTGGATGAAGCAGCCAATGCTGCTACATAAATTGCACTTTCAGGCCAGAGTTACGAGCTCACAAACTGCTAGCCCGCCGAACTCTGCCCATTCATTCGCCTACAAAGCCTCGGGCACAACACGGACGCTGCATGGTTGTGCTCGTCGGCCTCTCCTGGACCTCTCCCCAACTCCTCCCGCAGTTCAACCCTCTGGCTTCAATGCTTGGAAAACGTACCCCCTCACCCTAGCGGAACAGAGAAAGCCAACAAACGACACATAGAAGCTCACCACCGCACTGATCCAAAATGTCCCAACCGATATCCACCCTTCCGCACCACCACCACCACTCTCGGCACCACCTCCACGCCCTGTCGGGACTCTCCCTGCTCCCTCACACTCCAAGCCGTTGTACTCCGCACACAGCCCTGGGTTCCCTGCGAATGCACCAGGGAAGCTCCGCATCCCCTCCCTCTTTGGCACTGGACCCGACAAGCAGTTATACGAAAGGTTCAGTGCCTCCAAATCCCTCATCCCGGAGATCCAATTAGGCACCTCGCCCGACAGTGAATTGTGCGACAAGTCCAGCCTCCTCAGCCTTCCCATCTTGTCCAAACTCATCGGAATTTTACCGGACAAGTAGTTGTAGGATAGGTTCAGATACTCCAGTCCTCTCAGTCCGACTAGCCCGTCAGGTATCTCTCCACGGAGCGAATTATGGGACAAATCGATCCCCACCGCCGACAGGAACTTGTACCCGAACTCCAATTGCTTGCTACCTGCAAGATCCATCGAAACCCAAACCCTAACCTCGGGCGCACTCTGCCCGCCATTACAATCCCCATTCGCTCCCCCATTGAAATCAAAGCTCACATTGAAGTCCCCATCCGGGATAAAACCAGAGAAGTGATTGTTTGAAAGATCGAGCACCCGAAGGTCTTGAAATGAGAAGATCCAATCCGGGAGGTCGCCAGTGAACCTATTGCCAGCAAGCGATAACAACCGGAGGTTTTCCCACTTGACGATAGCTCCATTGAGCTCGCCTCCCAAATCGTTCGAGCTCAAGTCCACAATCTCCAAAGACTTGCATCCAGCAAGCGGCAACGGAATCTCACCAGAGATTCTGTTACCAGCAACATTCAGAATCTTCAGGCTATCGAGAGCATCAAGCTCCGGCCGAAGAGTACCCGAAAGATTGTTATGGTCCAATTTCAGCTGCCACAACTGGAAGCAGCCTGCGAGACTAACAGGGATCGGACCAGAGAGCAAGTTATACGACAAATCCAGAGCTTGAAGATAAGTCACATTACCAATGGAAGCAGGAATTTCTCCCGTCAACTGATTGTGAGAAAGGAACAACCCCTGCAAGCTCCTCAGCTCCGCAAGCTCAGCGGGAATCTGCCCCGAGAGAGAATTCCACGAGAGATTGAGCAGCAGCAGCCCCGACCTGCTCGAATCGTCCACAATCCTGCTAGGGATTGGGCCTGAGAGCGAGTTCGAGCTCAAATCGAGCGCCACAAGCTTATCAGAAAATATCAATCTCGGAGAAATCCGATAAGACAGTCCGTTGGACGAGAGATTCAGCACGGTTAGAGCTCGCAACGACGAAATGCAAGTCGGGATCCCCCCACCGATCGAATTTCTCGACACATCCAGAATCTTTAAAGACTGAGACGACGACGAGAGGCAAGGTAAAGTTCCAGAGAGAGCGTTCGACGCGAGCTTGAGCGAAACTAAAGACAGAGCGAAGTCATTTAGAGTTCCGGTCAAGGAGTTGCCGGACAAATCGATGTCCTTCAACGATTTCAGGCGAAATAATCCGCTTGGAATCTCGCCGTCGAACGAGGCGAAGCTGAGATTGATTTTGCTGAGATTGGACGAGAAATTCCCGACCCAGTCGGGGATTGGACCACCGATAGCGTTGCCTCCGATCAGGAGCTCCTCCAATTTGCTCAAGTTCGAGAGATCGGGAGGCAACGGGCCTCGGATCTTGTTATCGCCGAGATCTAGGGTTTTGAGATCGCGGAGAGTGCCGAAACAGTGGGGGATTTGGCCGGAGAGGCTGTTGGCGGGGAGAGCTAAGGTTTGGAGGGCGGAGAGGTTGCAGAGGAGAGGGCTAACGAGTCCGGAGAGGCCCGACCCGGGGAGGCGGAGGGCGAGGACCCGGCCGGAGAGCGGGTCGCAGGCGACGCCCGTCCAGTTCGCGCACCCGGACCCATTCCACGTCAACAGGGCGGGGCCAGATCTGTGGTCGGCGGCGAGCTGGGATTTGAAGGCGAGCAAGGATTCTCGGTCACCGGCGTCGATGTCGATGTCGGCAGAGGAGAGTGAGAAGATAAAGAGGAGGAGAAAGAGAGTAGTCATGGCGTTAGGGTTAGTGATTCTGGGAGGAGATTTTTTATGGCTCCTACATTCTAATTGGATTTGGGAGCTGAGGGTTTAGGACGGGAGATTCGCCATTAAAGGAGCGGTGAGAGAGGATAAGGGCGTTTGTGAAGTTTCCAAAGGAGCACACCATTTTTCTTAGTGAGCCCACGAACAGTTATAAAGTGGGCTCAATTGAAAAAAGGTGTGCTCCTATAGAAACTCCCGCGTTTGTTTTGTTTTATTTATTTGTTTTCTCTCTTTTCGGGTTTGGGAAGAGGCGCGGATTTTTGAACGAATTTTAAAAAGATGAAAGGAAAAGATAAAGGGGACGGGGGTCACGTGAGTGAGGAGGTTTTCAGAGTATGGACGCGGACTTGAGAGGAGGATTTAACTGGATTGGAGGGAGGAGAGAGGTCCGGGAATATTGCAATGCAGAAAATCTTGGAAACTTCCATATGCATTCCTCCGGTTTCTAATTATTTTTTTTTTGATTTTTTTGTGAGGTTGAACAGTGAGGGGACAATTTTGCATTCTATTATTAATGAGAAAAAAAAGAATAATTATTTTATATAAAAACAACAACAATCTAATACGGACCGAGAGACCTACGAGTTCCAAAAGCTCGGTCATGCTACATCATACATGCATAAAAAGACAAAGTACAAAGTATAAAAACAAAATACATCCACTCAGTGTGGAGTATAGGAACCAATGGGTGTGGCCTCTCAGGCGCCGTCAGTCGTGCCTTGTAGAGATCAAATTGGGGACTCGTTCTGCATCTCCTCATCCGTATCTGGTTCTTCCGAGAGGCAAAGCCATTCTTTTTCTGATAAAAAATATGTATATGAGATCATATCAAGATATGTAAAATAGAAACAAATGTCAGATGGACGAATGCTCTGTCCAAAAATTCTATTATTTCTTTCTCTCCAAACATTCCAACATATGGCTGCTATTATTATGCCACGTGTATAGGCACCTTATTTTGTGGACCTACTAAAACCCACTCTACTCCAAATATTAGATGTTTCGGCCATTTGGATTGGTATGTGCCAGTATGCGGTGCACTTTACCCAAATTTTTGCAGTATAGGCGCACGTGAGGAAAATATGTGAACTAAACTCCGCTTCCGATTGACACAGAGCACAAATACTAGGCCCCTTCCACCCTCTCTTTTGTAGGTTATCCCAAATTAAAATCGCTCCCTTAGCAATTGTTGCCAGTGAAAATTTCTAAATTAAAAGGATTTTCCACAATAGAATGCGAAGCTAACTTCGCAGCCCCGCGTTTGGCTATTTTAGCTTCGCGTTTGAGCAAAACGCGGAGCTAATCCATAGCTCCGCGTTATGATGAATTTAGCTCCGCGTTTACTCCGCGTGAGCAGATTTCATTAGAATCCTAAATTGATTGTAATTGAGATTTGGGCTTATCCAATACCCAAATTGAGTCCAATCAGAATTTCAAATCAAGAGATTTAAATCAATATTCAATATTTGATTAGAATCTTTGATGAATACAAATATCTTGATTCCTATTCCTATGGATATCTTGATTCCTATTCCTATGGATATCTTGATTCCTATTCCTATGGAAACTCTCATAACCACTAAAGTCTATAAATACTCTCTTTGAGGAGACTTTAGGATCAATCAATAATAGATCAATTCATAGATGATCATCAATCTTTAAGAGGTCTTTTCCTTCGGTTTGGCAGAAGTTCGTCTTCTTTTCGGCAATTGATCTTTTCCTCTTGGAGAATTCAAGTTACGCATAGAGCCTTGAGTTCGTGAAAGACCAGAGAAAATCGTCTACAGTCGGCCGTTATCTTCAAGAGAGAAGAGTTCGACGTTCGATCGTCCAAAGGAACTACTATAGATCCCATCGCCACTGATCCCACAAATATATTGTAAAAGAGAGAGATTAAAACTATAAAATCCTTTTGTTTGTTCTTCTTTTTATCTTGTTCACTTCTATTGTAATTTAAGTTAATTCAATGGGAGGAAAGCTAAGAATTTCTGCTGTGAACAAACTGGCTTGGCAGTGAAAATTTCTAAGTTAAAAGGATTTTCTACAACAGAACGCGAAGCTAACTCCGCAGCCCCGCGTTTGGCTATTTTAGCCTCGCGTTTGAGCAAAACGCGCAGCTAATCCATAGCTCTGCGTTCTGATGAATTTAGCTCCGCGTTTACTCCGCGTGAGCAGATTTCATTAGAATCCTAAATTGATTGTGATTGAGATTTGGGCTTATCCAATACCCAAATTGAGTCTAATCAGAATTTCAAATCAAGAGATTTAAATCAATATTAAATATTTGATTAGAATCCTTGATGAATACAAAAATCTTGATTCATATTCCTATGAATATCTTGATTCCTATTCCTATGGATATCTTGATTCCTATTCCTATGGAAACTCTCATAACCACTAAAGTCTATAAATACCCTCTTTGAGGAGACTTTAGAGAGAATCAATCAATAATAGATGATCAATCAATAATAGATCAATCCATAACTGATCAAGAGGTCTTCTTTTCGGCAATTAAGGTCTTCTTTTTGGATCCTTTGACAATTCAAGTACGCAAGAGAGCCTTGAAGTCAGGGGTATTCTTCTTCTTCCTTTCGGTTCTTAGAGAATTCAAGTTACGCACAGAGCCTTGAGTTCGGAAAAGACCGGAGAAGATTGTCTACAATCGGCCGATATCTTCAAGAGAGAAGAGTTCAACGTTCGATCGTCCAAAAGAACTACTATAGATCACATCGCCACTGATCCCACAAATATATTGTAAAAGAGAGAGATTAAAACTATAAAATCCTCTCATTTGTTCTTCTTTTTATCTTGTTCACTTCTATTGAAATTTAAGTTAATTCAATGGGAGGAAAGCAAAGAATTTCTGCTGCGAACAACAATCAGCCAAAAAAAAACCTTTAACCTTAAGGAGGCATCCAGCCTACCATATATGACGCGAATGCCGAAACCTGTGGCCTCCATCAATGCAATGCCTGTTGTTGACAGTGAAAATTTTCAAGTAAAATGGAGTTTTCCACAACAGAATGCGGAGCTAACTCTGTAGCTCCGCATTTGGTTATTTTTAGCCTCGCGTTATGCAAAACGCGGAGCTATTCATATCTCCGCGTTATGGTCTCTTAGCTCCGCGTTTTGATGCGATTAACTCCGCGTGAGCAGATAAATCAGAATCTTAAATTGATTGAGATTAAGATTTGGGCTTATCCAAATACCCAAATTGAGTCCAATCAGAACTCTAAATCAAGAGATTTAAATCAAAACTAAGATATTTGATTGGAATCCTTGATGAGTACAAATTCTATTTAGATAGAAACTCTCAAATTATCCTAAGGCTATAAATACCCTTTTGAGGAAGCCCTAGGGGATCTTTTGGAAGTTTTTGTGAAGTTCGAGTTACGCGCGAGAGCCTTGAACGAATCAAGACCAGAAAAGATCATCAAAAGTCTGCCGGTATCTTCATCAAGAGCAAGAAGACTATCGTCGTCAGATCGTCCGAAGGAATTACTAGTTAGATCCCATTGCCACATACATCCCACAAATCATTGTAAAAGAGAGAGATAAGTTATAAATCCTCTCGTTTGTTCTTTTCTTTTCTCTTTCGTTGTAATCTAAGTTGAATTCAATGGAAGGAAAGTAATAAATTTCTGCTGCGAACAAACTAGCGACCACAGTAGGAGAAATCTCTTTCACCAAAGAAGAGATTATGGTGCAATCTGACGTCGAGAGGATCGAATCAGACGTGGATATGCTAGTCGTTGAAATCGACCAGTAGAAGTACGAGGAGTATCTCTCCTCTGAGTCAGGTAACCTGACCGAAACGCAACGCTATCGTCGCGTGCGCTCCAATATCCGTAAATCGGATAATCGGGAATCCACCGTTAATCGGGGACCCGTGGAGACCGCGGCCATAGAGCCGTCGTTTGGGCAGGAACCCTAGCAGGGGGTGATCTCTCTACTACCGAAGAAGGCTTGAAAACTGGTTTGATCAGAGCCCAACTCTGCAACCGAAATCGGAGAGCTAGGCGAAAGACTCTCAAAGCCAGCGATAAACGCGAGGCTATTCAGGCAGCAGAATGCGAGGCTACTGTATCTCGCGAACTGGCTTACGTTAATCGTAAGGCCTGTCAATATCACGTTAAATGCGAAGCTGCAACTTGCGTTAATCGCAAGGACAAGCCAGCGTATGATTATCCACGTGAGACTATTTTATCTGGGCTTAAAACCAAAGAAACTCACGTTAATCGCGAGGATAAACTTTCTTTAAAGCCAGCGTGTGATTCTACACGCGAGGCTAAGACTCGCGTAAATCGCGAGGATAAATTTTTTCTAGAGCCAGCGTGTGATGGTGATTCTCCATGTGAGGCTAAGACTGAGCTTAGCGAAAAACGCGAAGCTAGTAAGACTTGCGTTAATCGCAAGATTTCTAAAGCTCGCATTAAACGCGAGGATAAACTTTCCCTAGAGCCAGCGTGTGATTCTCCACGCGAGGCTAATACTAAGCCTAGCGATAAATGCGAAGCCAGTAAGACTTGCATTAATCGCAAGATTTCTGACACTCGCGTAAACCGCGAGGATAAAATTTTCCTAGAGCCAGCGTGTGATTCTCCACGCGAGACTAAAACTGAGCCTAGCGATAAACGCGAAGCCAGTAACACTTGCGTTAATCGCGAGACTCCTCACCTTCACGTAAATCGTGAAGATGAGTGGCAAATTTGCGTTAATCAAAAAAACCGCGCTAAACGCGAAATTATCACCTGCGTAAATCGCAAAAGTAAGCCAGCATGCAAGAATTTTTCTTCACGCGAGGCTAATATCGTAGAAGATAAACTTCTGCAGAGACGCCAAGGCAGCGTGAAACGCGAGGCTAGCGTGCAAAAACGCGAAGCTATTATTCAGCCCCGCGTATCAAAACGTGAAGCTAATTCTCAGCTCCGCGTAAATCAACTTGAATATAGAATCAGGTTTGATAATCACACTATTGGATCAGGACTTGACTCTAATGATTCCAACAAGGTTCAGTGAGCCCCTGGACCCTCTCAACAACCAGGTGGCCCCCATGATTCTTCGTCATCCGAGGTCACCAATCTCAAAAATTACTTGACAAAAATGAGAAATATGACTCAAGCTCAGCCACACTCAACATGTCATTATGAGCAGCTCATAACAGCCATATCTGCTGTATTGGATAATTGTTGTTGTACCAAGAAGAGAGTGTCTGTATTTAACAGAATAACTTAGTCTCATCAAGATACTCCGAAGAGGAGAAAGAATGATCTGAGATATAAAAAGAAAAAGAATTAAACGCAGTGACCTCAAATATGGTCGGCAAGGGCAAAAAGATTATGGAGAAAGAATATGAGTCAGATGCAGACGATGAAGATCCTCATCTGTATGCCCAAAAAATTGAATCTTCTCTAAATTGCCAATTTGATTTTGAATTACAGTAATAAAAGAAAAATTACAAAATAAATTCGAGATTACAAGAATGGGGATCAATAGATTTCGATTCCCTTTATTTTTGTGGGTTCTGACAGCGGTAGAGTCTTGATTATGCACTCCAATGACGATCCGATCTCTCTGGATTAAGGAACTCCTCTCTGGATTTTTTGACTCCGGCCTCTGAAAAATTGCCTCGCTAAAGAATTCCCTCTCCAAAAGAATCTCCTCTTTTTTCCCTCCCTGTTCCGAACTTCGTTCCTAATTTTATTTATTGAGGAGCGATTCTAATCCGGCTCAAATTCTTCCCTCGAATCCGATTAAATTCCCAAAAATCCGGATCACCATCCAAAATGGAACATAAGCGAAACGGAAGCGGAAAACAACCTGCGGGTTGGCATCCACGGGATTCCTCCCACGGGTGCCCACCCGCGGGAGAGATTCCCGCGGGTGTCCCGCGGGAGGAATTCTCGCGGACACCCGCGGGATTCCTCCCCCGGGTGGGACCCGCGGGAATTCTCCCGCGGGTGCCCTCCCGCGGGATCCCTTCCCGTGGGTTGGCACCCGCGGGAGGAGTTCCCGTGGGTTGGCACCCGCGGGAGGAGTTCCCGCGGGTGGACCCCGCTGTAATTTTTTTTTTTTTTTTGTGTCTACATTTTACCCAGCTCAAATCAGGCGTTGTCGCTCCTTGGAATTACAATAAACTTTTAAAAGGTTTCTGTGATGATGACAGCGACAATTCAGCTATAGCTTCCCCACAATCTTGTGCATCTTTCCGACTACGAAAATCAGCGATGCACGCAGTGGACAGGTCTGATGAAATTGACCAGAGGGTAGAAGCCCAAGAGCAGATGATTCGAGGTTAACAAAAGGCCATTAATGACCTCAAACTAATGCTCCTAAAAGTGGTTGAAAATACCTAGAAGATGGCCGACAATAAGGCTAAAACTTCTTCGGAATCACCACCTAAGACAAATGAAGAAACTAAAGAAGAAAAGGCTTATTCGGTACTGTTCGCAGCATAAATTTGTTGCTTTCCTTCCATTGAATACAGCTTAGATTACAATGAAAGAGAACAAAAGAAAAAGAACAAACAAGAGGATTTATAATCTATCGCTCTCTTTTACAATGATTTCGTGGGATCTATGTGGCGATGGGATCTATCAAAGTAGTTCCTTTGGACTATCTGACGTCGATGGTCTTCTTACTCTTGATGAAAAAGATGTCGGCCGACTGTAGAATTGATCTTCTCTGGTCTTGATTCTTTCAAGGCTGTCACGCGTAACTCAAACTTCACAAAAACTTCCAAAAGATTTCTTAAAGATTGATGATTATCTATGAATTGATCTATTAAAGATTGATGATCTCTAAAGTCTCCTCAAAGAGAGATTTATAGACTTTAGTGGTTATGAGAGTTTCTATAGAAATAGGAATAAAGATTTCCATATGAATAGGAAAAGAAGGTTTTTGTATTCATCAAAGATTCTAATCAAATATTTAATATTGATTTAAATCTCTTGATTTGGAATTCTGATTGGACTCAATTTGGGTATTGGATAAGTCCAAATCTCAATCTCAATCAATTTAGGATTCTGATTGGACTCAATTTGGATATCGGATAAGTCCAAATCTCAATCCCAATCAATTTGGAATTTTAATAAAATCTGCTCACACGGAGTTAACGCGGAGCTAAATTCATCAGAACGCGGAACTATGGATTAGGTCCGCGTTTTGCTCAAACGCGAGACTAAAATAGCCAAACGCGGAGCTACGGAGTTAGCTCCGCGTTCTGTTGTGGAAAATCCTATTTACTTAGAAATTTTCACTGTCAATAAAACCCCCTCCAAAGTTTTCAAAATGGCTTAGAATTTAGCAAATTTTGAAATACTTTGGATCTTCAATTTGGTGATCAAGTTAAGATCAAGAAATTCAATAGAGATGCTTAATCGCACATGTCTGACATTTGGCGGAGACGCTTAAGTGCACACGCCAAAATGATCGGGTCAGAATCATCAGATTTTGGCAGAGGAGTTTAATTGCACATGCCTTAGTTTGATGGAGGCAGTTTAAGCCTCTTATGCATAACTTGAACTTGCACATGCCAAAATGATCGGGTCATGATCATCAGATTTCGGCAGAGCCGCCTAATTGCACATGCCTAGTCCAAGTGCTCTCACGCGTAACTTGAACGGAGATGGGAATAATCCAAATAATACTGTCAAAGGTAAGAGCTTAACATGACAGGTCCACGGAATTTTTAGCAAACCCCCAGCTACAAACAGATTTGGTGAGGAACTTGATCACCTCTTCCCGCCGCATTAACGGGTAGTTAATTTCATACTTTTACCCTCAGTATGATAGACTTAGCGAGTAAGTTGATCTCCTCTTCCCGCCGCTTTAACAGCATTGGGCAATTTTTTTTATAGCACTCAATTAGCCATTCTAATGGCTAGTAAAAGTAGCGGAAGCAACATGATATTTATCATTATCAATATTTTCGGCACCCCAAGCCAAATCCGGTTGCTAGCCAATGAGAATGATTTTGTCACAGTTGTGGTTCGGAGCGTACCCAAGGGGCCAGCTTGTAAGTGCGGGCTGCTCGTACTTGGTGGCGATATTGGCTTCCCTACTGGTACAGGAATCGCTCTGGCAGGATGAAATCTTTAACCGCTTCTTATTCCCCCTGCCTAGTTGCAAGGAGGGAATGAACCGTAATCTCGGTGTCATCCTCGAAGAAACGTGAGAGAAATAATTTCTCAACATCTAACCAGGTATTAATAGTACCTGGGGGCAGCTGCATGAACCAAGTAAAGGCAGGCCCTCGCAAAGTACTTGCAAATACTTTGGTCATGATGGGATCATTACCCATTAAGTGTCTGCTTGGGACAAGAAATAATAGATGTGCTGACTGGGCGATCCCTTCCCGTCATAGGGCTCCAACTTGAGCGGCTTATACTTTGGAGGATAGGGTACCACATCCCATTCTGCTGGATATGGTCTAGAGACTCCTGACTCTTTCAACTCTTTTTTACGCATCAAGGCTTCGAGTTGATTCTGTAACTTTTCAAGCTTTTCTTCATGCGGATCATGGAAAGAAAATATATCTTCTTCCTCATGCATCGAGTGGGCTTTCTCCTCCTGTTCTTCTTCATTTGGATTCTTCTTGCCCTGTTTAGCATTATCTTCAATAACTTTTAAAAGTAGCATCTTAAGATCTTCAATCGTTTTCTGTTGCTCTCGAATCATTCTTTCTTGAGCCTTAAATCTCTGATTGATATCACCAGATTTATCTGCCATGTGCGATGCTGACTTCTGCAGTCGAGACGATATAGAGGATGGAGGCGAGGCTATAGCGGAATTGTCGCTGTCCTCGTCGTAAGAACCCCCTGCGAGCTTTTTATAATTTCGGGGCGGAACGGCTCCTGATCTTAGTCGGGTAATACGATGAAGTTCATCATCGCTCGATTCTGAATCATCATCCGTCTCTGCAATTTTCTTCCCTTTTCCTACCATGTTGGAAGTTACAGCTCTCCCTTGTTTCAGGGGAGTGGTTCTTGTCTTCTTAGCAGGATTCTGGTTTGACTCATTTAATCGGTCGAACACAGATATCCTGTTCTTGCTGCAGCCACAGTTATTCATCACGGCTGATACTGTTGTCATAAGTTGCTGGCAATGGCAACTATGTTCAACTTGAAGTTGGTCTATGCCTCTCTTCTTAGAAAGATGCTCCCTGAGGTCAGTGCCTCTAGCCATGAAATCAAGAGGTCCATTCAACTCTTGAGAGTGTTTAGGAATCCACCGAAGCTTCTTTGATTGATCAACCCTGACTCTGGGGTCGGACTGATCCTCGCATGGCTTAGGAATAGCCTCGCGTTTCACATTGCGGGCCTGAAAAATAGCTCCGCGCTGATCCACATTAGCCTCGCGTTTCTCGCTGGCTTGGTGTGTCCTTGGAAGTTTAGCTTCTGGAATAATAGCCCCGCGTGAAGGGAAGTTCTTGCACGCTGGCTTATCTTTGCGATTAACGCAGATCATAGCTTCACGCTTAGCGCGGTTTTTATGACTGACAACTATCTGTCAATCATCCTCACGTTCCTTGTGGGTGTCAGAAGTCTTGCGTTTATTGCAAGTATCACTGGCTTCGCGTCTCTCGCTAGGCACAGTAATAGCCTCGCGTGGAGAATCACACGCTGGCTTTGAATAATTTTTATACTCGCGTAACTCGCGAGTGTTGGGTATTCTGCGACTAGCGCAACCCTTACTGGCTTCGCGTCTCTCGCTAAGCACAGTAATAGCCTCGCGTGGAGAATCACACGCTGGCTTTGAATAATTTTTATACTCGCGTAACTTGCGAGTGTTGGGTATTCTGCGACTAGCGCAACCCTTACTGGTTTCACGTCTCTCGCTAGGCACAGTAATAGCCTCGCGTGGAGAATCACACGCTGGCTTGGAATAATTTTTATACTCGCGTAACTCGCGAGTGTTGGGAATCTTGCGTAACTCGCCAGTATTACCAGCCTCGCGTGGAAAATCACACGCTGGCTTTTCCTTGCTTTTAAGGCAAGTTGTATCTTCGCGTTTAACGCGGTAGAGATTGGTCTCGCGGGTAGCGCGAGCCAATTTGCGAGGGACCATAGCCTCGCGTCCTCTAGAGTTAGCTCCGCATCCAAGGCGGGCTTTGAGGGCTCTACGCCTCGCTCTCCGGTTCCTGTTCCGGAGTTGGGTCCTGGTCAGTCCAGTTCCCACGTCTTCTTCGGCAATCGGAAGCTCTTCCTCGGTTAGGATTTCTTGTGTGGACTCCGGCGTTATAACCGTAGTCTCCAAGGATCCCCGTCTCTCGGTGGATACCTTTCTACCCGTCACTCGGGCATTGGAGTACATACGGCGATAGTGCCGTGTCTCATCCAAGTCACCTGATCCGGAGGAGAGGAACTCCTCGTACTTCTGCTGGTCGATTTCAACGACCAGCGTGTCTACTTCGGATCCGATCAAGTCAATGTCCGATTGCGCCACAATCTCTTCATCAGTGAAAGAGATGGCTCCCACTGTGGTCGCCAGTTTGTTCGCCGCAAAAGTTCCTTCGCTTCCTCCCATTGAATTAACTTAAATTACAATGAAAGTGAACAAGATATAAAAAAGAACAAACGAGAGGATTTTATATTTCAATCTCTCTCTTTTACAATAATTATGGGATCTGTGGCGATGGGATCTGTCAAGCAGTTCCTTTGGACGATCGGTAGGTTGAAATCTTCTCTTTTAAAGATATCGGCCGAATATAGACGATCTTCTCTGGTTTTGATTCGTTCAAGGCTCTCTCGCGTAACTCGAACTTCTCAAGAACTCCAGAAAGAAGATGATGATTTTCTCTGATCTTCACGAACTCAAGGCTCTGTGCGTAACTTGAATTCTCCAAGATTTCAGAAGATGATCAGCAAAGGTTTCAAGGCCCTCTCGCGTACTTAAATTGCCAAAGGATCGATAGGAGGCTTCCGATGCCGAAAAGAAGAAGAAGACCCCTAGGGTTTCACCAAGAAGGTATTTATAGCCCCAGGTTAATGCAAGAGTTTCTATCTAAATAGAACTCGCATTCATCAAGGATTCCAATCAAATATCTTAGTTTTGATGGAATTCTGATTAGACTTGATTCGGGTATTTGGATAAGCCCAGAATCATAATCTCAATTAATTTGAGATTCTGGTTATCTGCTTACGCGGAGCTTTAATCGCATCAAAACGCGACGCTAAATAACCAAAACGCGGAGCTAACGCGGAGCTATTGATCATCTCCGCGTTTTACTCAAACGCGAGGCTAATACAAGCCAAACTGCGGAATCAACGCGGAGCTTATTAAACATCTCCGCGTTTTATTCAAACGCAGGGTTAATATAACCAAACGCGGGGCTATTGAATTAGCTCCGCGTTCTGTTGTGGAAAATCCTTTTAACTTAGAATTTTCACTGCCAACAATCAGAACGCAGAGCTATGGATTAGCTCCGCGTTTTGCTCAAACGCGAGGCTAAAATAGCCAAACGTGGAGCTACAGAGTTAGCTCCGAGTTCTGTTGTGGAAAATCCTATTTACTTATAAATTTTCACTGCCAACAGGTGCATGAGGAGGATGACAAATATTCTTTCAATGATCTTCATGAAAAGAAGATGGAAAACCTACAGAAGCAACTGGATGCGTTAATGCAAAAGAAGGAACTAAAGGAATCAGGGGTTTCAAGACCATATCCACTTGAGTGGGACTTTGCCCCTTATCCAGAAAAATATAAACCCCTCAAATTGGAGTCATATGACGGGAAGGGGTCCCCAAGCCCGCACTTATATTACCTTTTATCGCAGGCAGGTCATCTAATGGCAAATGATCCCGTAATGACCAAAGTATTTGCGAGCACCCTGCGAGGGCCTGCCTTTACATGGTTTATGCAGTTGCCCCGGAAACCATAAACGCTTGGTATGATGTCGAGAAGCAGTTCTTAGCTCGTTTCTTTGAGGATGATACCGAAATATCGGTTCATTCCCTCCTTGCGACGAAACAAGGAGAAGAAGAAACAGTTAAAAGCTTCACTGAACGCTTCAGGGAAAAGTCCGTGCACTGCAAACACAGAATGACCCAGAAAACCCTGGTAGAAACCTGCAAGTATAACTTCAAGACTGGCGTGCTGATAAGAATGGGAGCTGTAGAGTCCAAAACTTGGACAGATCTGCTGAAGTAGGGAGAGCAGGCGGAAGATATAATTCGCCGGATTGAGAAATCTCGTAGCATGAGAAACTCTATGAATAACAGGCAATATCCACAGAATCGTAAAAATAAAGGAAAAGTTGTGATGACGTCAGTTGCAGATCCAAAGCCAAGACATCAAAATCCGAGAGGTGTAGGTCAGAATAGGCCCCGCCGAGATAAAACGTATACATTCAAGACGGAGCAGACATGTACTCTATTCTATCTCCTCCTTAGAAAAGGCATGTTGAAACTTTTGGAAAATGGAAAACCGGAAGACGCTGGTAAAACCAACAACCCCAACTATTGCCTGTACCATCGGAATGTCGGGCACCCAACTAAAAATTGCTATCCTCTTAAGAACCGAATTCAGGTATTGATAGAAACCGGGATTCTCACACTTAAAGAGGAACAAAAGAAAGTTTCTGCAAATATGGCAACTTTAGTATAGGAACCAATGAGTTCCCTGTCAGAGCGATCCCTGTACCAGTAGGGAAGCCAATATCGACACTAAGCACGGGCAGCCCGCACTTACAAGCTGGCCCCTTTGATACGCCCCGAACCACAGCTGTGACAAAGTCATTCTCATTGGCTAGCAGCTGGATTTGGCTGGGGGTGCCGAAAATATTGACGATGATAAATATCATATTGCTTCCACTACTTTTACTAGCCATTAGAATGGCTAATTAAGTGCTATAAAAAAAAATTGCCCAATGCTGTTAAAGTGGCGGGAAGAGGAGATCAAGTTCCTCGCTAACCCTATCATACTGGGGGTAAAACTATGAAATTAACTAGCTGTTAAAGCGGCGGGAAGAGGAGATCAAGTTCCTCACCAAATCCATTTATAACTGGGAGTTTGCTAAAAATTTCGTGGACCTGTCATGTTAAGCTCTTACCTCTGAAAGTATGATTTGGATTATTCTCATCTCCGTTCAAGTTACGCGTGAAAGCACTTGGACTAGGCATGTGCAATTAGGCGCCTCTGTCGAAATCTGATGATCATGGCATGTGCAGTTCAAGTTACACATAAGAACCTTGAACTGCCTCCATCAAACTAAGGCATGTGCAATTAAGCGTCTCTGTCTAAGTTAACAATCCTAACCTGATCACCTTTGTGTAAGTAGTTAAACACTTTCACCAAACTATCATTTAGCTCTATTCAAAGGGCTTTACCGAGGTTAATAATTGTAACCCGGTCGGTATTAACAATCTAAGTTACGCAGATGAGCCTTGGATTGTTTTACCAAAAACGATGAACTATTGTGATAACAAGTTATTTGTTGTGCAAGCAAATATTGTAGCCAACAGATAAAAAGAAAAAAAATTGTCTTTATTCATAAAGCAAAAAGTTACAAAAATAGAAAGAGTTATTGTAGATACCAGAAAAATAAAAATAATAAAACAGAATTTAAAAAAAAAATTGCTCAGCGGGCCCACCCGCGGGAATTTCCCACGGGTGCACCTGCGGGATTTCTCCCCGGGTCCCGCGGGCACCCGCGGGATTTCTCCCCGGGTCCCGCGGGTACACCAACGGGATTTCTCCCGCGGGAGCACCCGCGGGAAGTTCCGCGGGTGCCAACCCGCAGAAATCCCGCGGGAGCACTTGCGGGAGTTTCCGCGGGTGCCAACCCGCGGAAGTTTCCGCGGGTTGGCAACCGTGGGAACTTCCCGCGGGTGCACCCGCGGGATTTCTCCCGCGGGAGCACCCGCGGGAGGGGAGGGCTCCCGCGGGAGCGATCCCGCGGGTCGGCACCCACGGGAGCGCTCCCGCAGGTGCCAACCCGCGGGTTATTTTTCGTTGTTTTATTTCCTATTTATTTCGCTAATATCTCGTGATCCGATTTTTCAGGAAGGATTGGAGCCGGATTTCGAGGTTGTTCGATCTATAAAATACAGAAATTTAGTTGGAGAAAGGACTTTTGGATTTTTGGACTTTGGGGCGAGCTCGTGAAATTGAGAAGCGGAGCAGAGCCATCCTCTTCCCCGTCAGACGGTCCACAGAGTGCACCAGCGAGGCTCCATCGCCACCCGAACCCACATAAAAAGGGAATAAATCAATATTCCCGTTCTTATTAATTCTCGATATTTTTGTAATCTCAATTTTCTCTTGTAATCAAACAATTTTACAATGGAAAGAAAGATCTAAATTTTGAGCAAACAAAAACTGGCGACCACAGTGGGAGCCTCTCTGTTTACTACAGAGAATGTTGTGGCGCAATCCGACTTGGTACCCATCGGATCTGTTGTTGAAACTCTGATCGTAGAGGTCGATCATTAAAAATACGAGGAATTTCTGTCTTCCTCTAATTCGGAAACCAGGCGTCATCGCCGGGCTATGATGAAGAAAAGTGAGGCGTCATCGCCCACCGAAAATAAAAAGGCGTCATCGCCTATTAAAACTTACGAGGCGTCATCGCCCGTTAAAACTGACAAGACGTCATCGTCTGTCAGAAAATATATGGCGTCATCGCCTACTCCGAAGTTAAACCAAGCTCTCACCCGCTCTCAAAAGAGAAACCTAAGGCGTAAAGCCCAACGGGCACGCCTCAACAGCACTTCTGAAAGATTACAGTTAGAGAATCCAACTCAGAAAACAATCCTGAATGGAACGACACATGCACCATCAGGAGGAAAAAATTCCACGAATGGAAATCCACAGGCGGAACTACGGGTTACACCGCGCGGAGGCAACCCCGCGGTTGCAACTGCGTGTGCGAACCCGCGGTTCCAACCGCAGGTTGCACCCCGCGGGGGCAACCCCGTGGTTGCAACCGCGGGTGGGAACCCGCGGTTCCAACCGCGGGTTGCACCCCGCAGGTGCAAACCCGCGGTTCCAACCGCGGGTTGCCCTACGCGGGGGGAACCCCACGGTTCCAACCGCGGGTGCGAACCCGCGGTTCCGACCGCGGGCTGCACTCCGCGGGTTGCAACCCACAGGTTGCACTCCACAGGAAAAATCAGGGGTTGCTGAATTTGATTCGGGTGTCTATTCAGGCACACGCGCAGTGAGCACACAGCGCACACCCAACTTTTTGGTTACTCTCTCGGGTATTCCATCATATTCCTCTGCAAACAAATATAAGGATGTGCTCATGCACTCACCTGTGGACATCTCTTCAAGTTTCTCTGCGGATGAACATATTCCTGATAGAATCCTCCAACACATCCTGAAGAATAAGTTAGATGCGTGCGGGGCCCATGCAACTGCGCAGGCCAGCACACACTCTAGAAGACTCCATAAAGGAGATTGTGTTGATACTGGAAAAATTCTCAGTCTTGAGATACTACAAACCAACCAATATTATGAACAAAACTTGCGATGCAAGAGGCGTCAGAGTGCAAATTTAAATGGGAACAGGTCTCAGGATTTGAGAGAGTATCTCACTCAAAAGAGAAGCACCTCTCAATCCACTTCTCACTGCCATTGTGAACGGTTGATCTCAGCCGTTCTGTCAAACTGCAAATGTGAGTCAAGATCGTCCGTTTTCGAGCGGATTACGGAGCCAAAGAGGAGATGGATAGTGAAAAAGATATGCTCTGGGGATGATCTACCTGCCGTTTCATCCCATATGGTTAGTAAAGGCAAAAAGATTGTCGAAAGTGACTCTTCAGACAAAGAGTTCACTTCATGATTAAAGGGAGTGTCTATCGAGCCAGAGGGCGTATATCGGCACACTCGGGCTAGGAGAGGGGTCGCCATACCATTAAATTATAAGAAATTGGCTGGAGGATCTGATGAGGAGGAAGACAGATATTCTGCTGTTGTATCTTCATCTTACTCTGATACGAACAGAGGGTCAGAAACTACAGTAAACATGGCCGATCTTCCAGAAGAAGTTTCTAGAAGGCTTGAGAGACAAGAACAATGTCTCAAACAATAAGAAGAGACTATGGAAGAGATGAAACAACTCTTAACTGAGTTGTTGGCTCAAACGAAGAAAGGCCAATCCTCGTCGTCCACTAAGCGGCATGAAGAAGAACAACATGTCCGCATAGATGAAGATAGCGAAGATGACTACGAAGAAGTACCTTCTCATTTAGGAGAAAAAGAAAGAGTAAAGATGGTTATTAACCCTCAGGTGGAGAAAATGGAGAAGATGGAGAACCAGCTACAGGCTCTTCTTCACCGGAAAAAGTTGCAGGAGGTGGGGATAGTGCGTCCCTACCCCATAGAATGGGAGACTACACCCTACCCTGCAAACTATAAACCGTTAAACCTTCAGTCGTTTGACGGGAAAGGCTCTCTACAACAGCACATTTTCTACTTCCTATCGCAGACAGGACACCTAATGGAGAATGATCCAACATTAACCAAGATATTTGCGAGTACCTTGCAAGGACCCGCATTCACCTGGCTCATGCAACTACCCCAGGGAATGATTAAATCATGGGCCGATGTAGAACGTGAGTTCTTAGCCTGCTTCTTTGAAGACGACATTGAAGTCTCGGTGCCATCCTTGCTAGCAGCAAAGCAGGGAGAGGGCGATGTTGGCAGTGAAAATTTCTAAGTTAAAAGGATTTTCCACAACAGAACGCGGAGCCAATTCAGTAGCCCCGCGTTTGGTAATATTAACCCTGCGTTTGAATAAAACGCGGAGATATTTTATAGCTCCGCGTTGATTCTGCAGTCTGGCTTGTATTAGCCTCGCGTTTGAGTAAAACGCGGAGATGATCAATAGCTCCGCGTTAGCTCCGTGTTTTGGTTATTTAGCGCCGCGTTTTGATGCGATTAAAGCTCCGCGTAAGCAAATAACCAGAATCTCAAATTGATTGAGATTATGTTCTGGGCCTATCCAAATACCCAAATCAAGTCTAATCAGAATTCCATCAAAACTAAGATATTTGATTGGAATCCTTTATGAATGCGAGTTCTATTTAGATAGAAACTCTTGCATTAACCTGGGGCTATAAATACCTTCCTGGTGAAACCCTAGGGATCTTCTTTTCGGCAATTGAGATATTTTTCTGAAGTCTTGGAGAACTCGAGTTACGCACAGAGCCTTGAGTTCGTGAAAATCAGAGAAAATCACCATCTTCTTTCTGAAGTTCTAGAGAAGTTCGAGTTACGCGAGAGAGCCTTGAACAAATTAAAACCAGAAAATATCGTCTATAGTCGGCCGATATCTTTAAAAGAGAAGATTTCAACGTACCGATCGTCCAAAGGAGCTGCTCGACAGATCCCATCGCCACAGATCCCACAACTTATTGTAAAAGAGAGCGATAAAAATAAATCCTCTCGTTTGTTCTTTTTAATCTTGTTCACTTCCGTTGTAATTCAAGCTTATTCAATGGAAGGAAGCAAAGCAACTTTTGCGGCGAACAAACTGGCGACCACAGTGGGAGCCATCTCTTTCACTGATGAAGAGATAGTGGCGCAATCGGACATTGACTTGATCGGATCCGAAGTAGACACGCTGGTCGTTGAAATCGACCAGCAGAAGTACGAGGAGTTCCTCTCCTCCGGATCAGGTGACTTGGATGAGACACGGCACTATCGTCGTATGTACTCCAATGCCCGAGTAATGGGTAGAAAGGTATCCACCGAGAGACGGGGATCCTTGGAGACTGTGGCTATAGGGCCGGAGTTCACACAAGAAATTCTAGCCGAGGATGAGCTTCCGACTGCCGAAGAAGACCTAGGGACTGGACGACCAGAACCCAACTCCGGAACAGGAACCGGAGAGTGAGGCGTAGAGCCCTCAAAGCCTGCCTTGGACGCGGAGCTAACTCTGGAGGACGCGAGGCTATGGTCCCTCGCAAACTGGCTCACGCTACCCGCGAGACCAGTCTCTACTGCGTTAAACGCGAAGATACAACTTGCCTTAAAAGTAAGGAAAAGCCAGCGTGTGATTCTCCACGCGAGACTATTGCTGAGCTTAGCGAGAGACGCGAAGCCAGCAAAATTTGCGCTAGTCGCAAAATACTTAACACTCGCGAGAGACGCGAGTATAAAAATTCTTTAGAGCCAGCGTGTGATTCTCCACGCGAGGCTATTACTGAGCCTAGCGAGAGACGCGGAGCCAGTAAGGGTTGCGTTAGTCGCAGAATACCCGACACTCGCGAGAGACGCGAGTATAAAAATTCTTTAGAGCCAGCGTGTGATTCTCCACGCGAGGCTATTACTAAGCCTAGCGAGAGACGCAGAGCCAGTAAGGGTTGCGTTAGTCGCAGAATACCCGACACTCGCGAGAGACGCGAGTATAAAAATTCTTTAAGGCCAGCGTGTGATTCTCCACGCGAGGCTATTGCTGAGCCTAGCGAGAGACGCGAAGCCAGTAATACTTGCAATAAACGCAAGACTTCCGACACCCACGAGGAACGTGTGGATGATTGGCAGATAGTTGTCAGTCGTAAAAACCGCGCTAAGCGCGAAGCTATGATCTGCGTTAATCTCAAAGATAAGCCAGCGTGCAAGAACTTCCCTTCACGCTGGGCTATTATCCCAGAAGCTAAACTTCTGAAGACCCACCAAACCAGCGAGAGACGCGAGGCTAGTGTGGATAAGGGCAGAGCTATTCTTCGGGCCCGCAATGTGAAACGCGAGGCTATTCCTAAGCCACGCGAGGATTGGTCCAACCCCAGAGTCAGGGTTGATCAGACAAAGAAGCTTCAGTGGGTTCCCAGACCTTCTCAAGAGTTGAATGGACCTCTTGACTCTATGGCTAAAGGCGCTGATCTTAGGAAATATCTCTCTAAGAAGAGAGGCATAGACCAACTTCAAGTTGAGCCTGTCTGTCATTGCCGGCAACTTGTGACGGCAGTATCAGCCGTGATGGACAACTGTGGCTGCAGCAAGAATAAGATATCTGTGTTCGACCGATTAAACGAGTCAAACCAGAACCCTGCTAAGAAGACAAGAACCACTTCCCTGAAACAATGGAGAGCTGTAACTTCCAACATGGTAGGAAAAGGAAAAAAGATTGTAGAAACGGATGATGATTCGGGATCGAGCGATGAAGAACCTCATCGTGTTACTCGACTAAAATCAGAAGCCGTCCCACCTCGAAATTATAAGAGGCTCGCAGGGGGTCTTTACGATGAGGACAGTGATAATTCAGCTATAGCCTTACCTCGTTCCTCTGCATTGTCTCGGCTACAGAAGTTGGCATCTCACATGGCAGATAAATCTGATGATATCAATCAGAGATTTGAAACTCAAGAAAGAATGATTCGAGAGCAGCAAAAGATGATTGAAGGTCTTAAAGTCATGCTATCGAGATTTGTTGAAGATAATGCCAAAAAGGGTAAGGAAAATCCAAATGAAGAAGAACAGGAGGAGAAAACCCACTCGATGCATGAAGAAGAGGATAGATTTTCTTTTCATAACCCACATGAAGAAAAGCTTGAAAAATTACAGAATCAACTCGAAACTTTGATGCGTAAAAAAGAGTTGAAAGAAACAGGGGTCACAAGACCGTATCCTCCTGAATGGGATACGATACCATACCCACAGCAGTATAAGCCGCTCAAGTTAGAGCCATACGACGGGAAGGGATCGCCCAGTCAGCATATATATTACTTCCTGTCCCAAGCAGGACATCTGTTGGGTAATGACCCAATTATGACAAAAGTATTCGCAAGTACTTTGCGAGGGCCTGCCTTTACTTGGTTCATGCAGTTTCCCCCAGGTTCTATTAATACCTGGATCGATGTAGAGAAATTATTTCTCTCACGTTTCTTTGAGGATGACACCGAGATTACGGTTCATTCCCTCCTTGCAACTAGACAAGGAGAACAAGAAACGGTTAAAGATTTCATAGAAAGGTTCCGGGAGAAGTCCGTACATTGTAAACACGGAATGATCCAGGAAACTCTAGTAGAGACCTGTCGACACAATCTTAAGACCAATGTACTCCTCAAAATGGGGGCTGTAGAGTCTAAGACGTGGAGGGACCTGCTCAAACAAGGAGAGCAAGCTGAAGACTTAATTCGCCGAGTTGAAGAGTCCTGCGGGTCAAGAAGTGCTGGGGGTAGTAAGTCATATACCCAAAAAAATAGCAATAAGAATAAAGGAAAAGCAGTCATGTCGTCAGAAGCTGCTCCTCAGAAGACCGGTCCTCCGCCAGAACCGAAGCCTCAAGGTCAGCGAGGATCAAGGCAAGTTAGACCGCAGCAAGAAAGGAATTGCACTTTCAAGGCGGAACAGATGCCTATCCACTTTCATCTACTCCAAAAGAAGGGAATGCTAAAACTTCCGAAGAATAAGAAGCCAGAAGACGCTGGTAAGACTAAAGATCCCAACTACTGTCTCTATCACCGGAATGTTGGGCACCCTACTAGGGATTGTTTTCCCCTCAAGAACAGAATCCAAGCACTAATAGAAACTGGAGTTCTGAAGCTTAGGGAAGAGCAGAAGAAGGTCACTGCCAATATGGCAACCATAGTGGTCGGAACCCACGAGTTCCCCGCAGGAGTGACCCTAATCCCAAAAGGTAGGATGGTCACGAAGAACCTTGATCCTCACAACAAAGCCCGTGAAGGACTTGTCCCCATAACAACCCAAAAGGGGGAAGTTATGTGGGTTCACCCAGATTTGCTGGAAGATGAACAATGGACTACTTCAGGAGGTCAAGAGAAGAAGCGGACCGTTAATGCCATTTCTTCAGATATAAAGGAAGAATATATAGCTTCGGGACCCTTCACAGATTCTGAAGAAGAACCCGAAACTATGGCCACTCATCAAGATGGGGCAGGCCCTTCCGGTACTCGATCCGGGAAGACATATCTTAAGGATTACACTAGAGTAGATCCAAAAGACATCTATGCAGAACTCGCAAAGCCTGCGAAGCAGAAAGGACTTCGTTTCCAGAAGAATCCTATTCGAGAGGAAGGAGCCAGCGAGAATACCTTCAAGTTTGACATAATTGCTCAGTTGGCAAATATCCCAGCACGAGTAACGCTTTACGAACTGTTGAGATTATCAAAATCAACACGTGAAGCTCTAAGAGAGGCCTTGGCAGACTCTGAGTCGTTCTTAGCTCAGATAGTCGAGCCGGCCGACGAAGAACAGGACTCTTGCCCCCGCTGTCACCAAGTGAGGAGGCATGTCCCACAAATCATCTTCTCTCCAGAAGACATGCAGGTGAGGAATATAAAGCATAACAGGCCTTTATATTTCACCGGATATGTCGGATCCACAAAAGTGGACCGAATTCAGATTGATCCGGGTTCTGCACTAAGTGTCGTACCCAGAAGGTTGATGCAGCTGCTAGGAATCTCCCTCCATCGCCTGACACCAACCAACACAATGATATACGGGTTCAATGCCAATAATAGCCGTCCCCTCGGGAAAATCCGACTCCGATGTCAAATCGGAGATTTGAGGACAGAAGCTACATGCTACGTCATCGGTGCAGACACCTCCTACAACATTCTGTTGGGGCGGCCATGGATCCATGCTCACATGATAGTCCCGTCGACCCTCCACCAATGCATGAAATATTGCGATGAGGAAGGAGAGGTCCGGACGCTAATTGCCTATAAGCAACCATTCAAAGGGTTGGAGAATCACTTCACGGATGCTGCACTATATAAACCAGCCCATGAAGTTTCCAATGACGATCCTAGCAAACCTCCAAAGCCCGAGGACAGTGGCAACGAAGCCGACACTGAGTACGAGCTCCTTGGAGAAGATGATGGGGGTGATTACGAAATCAACCCTCACCTAGATTTTAGCTTAGGTCCGGATAATATAGTGGATGTAATAGAAAGTGAATGGGTTATTAATGAAAATGTAAAGTTAGTCTACGAGCATGTTGTAGCTACTGAATCTGAGCCCTCTTGTACCTCCACCGAAGCGGATTGCCTGACCGAACTTGAAGTTCTAGCGGCATACCATTTGCCCCTCAGGTCTTCCCTCCTCTCTCAATTAAAAATAACCGAGGATCAAGGGCACTTCTTTGAAGTGCCTCCCCGACAGAAGTCCCAAAGGCCGATCATGTTCGGCAAAGTGGTCACGTCGCCTCGACAAAGACAAAATAGTGAAAGTGATGAACAAACATCACCTCAATTTCACTTATATGAGCAAAGGTCCCGACAGATGATGGAGAAAATGGGATATAATTTTACCCAGAAGCCGGGATTAAACTTTGAAAAAGGGCGACGGAATCTCATACCCTCGTTTAGACTGAGAGGAAAGAGCCCTGATTATTATCAAAAGACCCGCAGGGGGTTGGGTTATGTATCTACTCCACCCTCATCACCATTGAAAGATGAAGAGAGTTCTTCGGCCAAAGAAGAAACATCTTCACCAGATCATGATTCGGATATAAGTACCGGTGCTTGGTTTCAATCTTTGACAATCAATATGGTTTCAGCCGCGCCAGAAAGCGACGAGGAACCAATTGATGTTCAAGATGATGCTTGGGCTAGGCATATGGATACTCTCTGGGATGTCCGCTTTGAACAGCGTGACCCACCTACAGAAGATAAATTAATACAGGTTAACATGGGAACGGAAGAAAATCCGAAACCCATTTTCATAAGCGACACACTAACTCCTTTAGAAAAAGAGGAACTTATATCTCTTATCAAAGAGTATATAGATGTGTTCGCATGGAGTTATGAAGATATGCCTGGGCTTGACCCTCAAATTGCCACACACCGGTTAAATATAAAAGAAGATGTCAAACATGTTAAACAGCAACAGAGGCGTTTTCGACCGGAATTGATGGAGGCAATAGTTGCTGAGGTCAATAAGGTTATAAAATCCGGGTTTATCCGAGAAGAGCAGCATCCTGACTGGGTGGCTAACATAGTGCCAGTTCGCAAAAAGAATGGCAAAATCCGGATATGCATCGATTTTCGAGATCTGAACGCCGCATGTCCCAAAGATGAGTTTCCACTCCCCATCACCGATGTGATGATTGATAGTACCTGTGGTTATGAGAGGATGTCCTTTATGGATGGCTTCTCAGGTTATAACCAAATCAAGATGCACCCGGATGATGAGAAGCATACAGCTTTCACAACGCTGCTGGGGTATACTGTTATACGGTGATGCCATTCGGATTAAAGAACGCAGGTGCCACCTACCAACGCGCAATGAGTGTCATATTCAAGGAACACCTGCGCAGAACAGTGGAGTGCTATGTAGATGACTTAGCAGTCAAAAGCAAAAATAAAGAAGATCATCTTCATGATTTAAGAGTGGTCTTCGATCTTACACGGAAACATCATCTGAAGATGAATCCTACCAAGTCGTTCATGGGGGTATCCAGCGGGAAGTTTCTGGGGTTCATAATAACTTCAAAAGGAATTTTCCTCGACCCTGAAAAGGTAAAAGCGATTAGCGAAATGCCACCTCTCTGCAATCTTAAAGAGTTGAGGGGATTAAAAGGAAAGCTCGCTTATATTCGGCGCTTCATATCCAACTTATCTGGACGATGCCAACCATTCTCCAAACTTATGAAGAAGGGAGTGTCTTTCATATGGGATGAGGCATGTCAGCAGGCATTTGATGACCTCAAGGAGTACCTTACTAAGCCTCCCGTACTAATGACACCAGCCCCTGGGCAGCCCTTCCTTATATATGTAAGGGCCATGGATAATGCTTTAGGAGCATTACTTGCTCAATATAATGAGCACGGCCATGAACATGCCCTCTACTATTTAAGTAGAACAATGATTGGGGCCGAACAGCGGTATACCCCGATTGAAAAGGAATGTTTAGCCCTAGTGTTTGCTGTTCAGAAAATGCGACACTACCTTTCAGGGCAAACAATCCACGTCATATCACGGGTTAATCCTTTGAAGATTCTGATGATCAAACCGAGATCCTTAAATGGCCGATTGGCAAAATGGGCGCTCTTACTATCACCCTATGACATACATTTTGTCCCTCAAAAGGCCATGAAGGGACAAGCAATCACCGACTTCCTTGCAGACCATCCAATTTGGTCCAAATTGAAGCAGATATCAGAAGTCAACATAGTAACCGGAGAACAGCCTTGGCAAATGTTCTTTGATGGTGTCGCGAGACGATCTGCTGCTGGAGTGGGGGTTGTGCTTATATCCCCACATAAACATATATTGCCTAACGGTTACTCATTAACAGAACCGTGCACTAATAATGTAGCGGAGTACAATGCGCTCATTATCGGCTTAAAAATAGCTCTGCGACTGGGGGTGAACCATCTAGAGGCATATGGAGACTCTAAACTCATCGTCAATCAGATGACAGGTGAGTATGAAGTCAGAAATGAAGCCCTCATCCCCTATCATCAGCTAGCTATTGAGCTAGCAGGATATTTTGAACAATTTTACATATACCACATATCTCGAAATGAGAACATATATGCAGATGCTCTTGCCGCATTAGCCGCAACACTGGCAATCCCGCCAGGTGAAGTTAAAAGCATCACCATTGGCAGCAGAGAACTCCTCCACCCAAACGCGGTGTCTCAAGCCGAAGAGGTATGCCAGACAGGCTTAAAGTTAGAGCCCCGTGATTGGCAATTTCCGTTTGTGGATTATGCCTTGCATGGGATATTACCAGAAGATCCAGAGGAAGCCACCTCAATAAAGAGGAAGACCCAGAGATTTTATTATGACCATAAACTTCAGATTTTATATAGAAAGTCAAGAGATGGTCTGCTGCTATGCTGCATATCAAAAGCAGAAGTAGAAGAAATGCTGAAAGAAGCGCACGATGAAATATGTGGAGCTCATCAGCCCGGTCCAAAACTCGGAGACCGTATAAAAAGGCTAGGATACTACTGGCTAAATATGATCACGGAAGCAATGGCATACGCTAAACGGTGTCATGCATGCCAAGTTCATGCTAATTTTATTCACCAACCCCCAGAATACTTGCACAATACCGTCGCTAGTTGGCCGTTTGAGGCCTGGGGAATGGACATTGTGGGGCCAATAACTCCCCCGTCATCTAGAGGACATCGGTTTATTCTTGCAATAACCGATTATTTTTCAAAATGGGCCGAAGCCGTGCCCATGAAAGAGGTCAAAACGACAGATGTGATCAAGTTTATCAAGCATCATGTCATTTATCGATTTGGCGTCCCTCGACGGATCATTCATGATAATGGTCCGCAATTCATTAGTCAGGGATTCTCCAGATTCTGCAATAAGTTCAGAATCAAAGATATCGCTTCTACACCATATAACCCTGCGGCTAATGGGTTGGCCGAAGCCTTCAACAAGACGATTATTAAACTCCTTCGGAAGTTCGTCTCTTCTAATAAACGAGATTGGGATGAAAAGCTAGGAGAATGCCTGTGGGCTTATCGCACCACTGTTCGCACCCCTACAAAAGCTACTCCATTCTCTTTGGTATATGGAAGTGAGGCTGTCTTGCCTCTTGAAATCCAGATACCATCATTAAGAGTGGCTTTAGCCACAAAGATGACGACAGAAGAGCGCCATCAGCAAAGATTGCAAGAACTAGAGGCGTTAGATGAAAAACGTCTCAGGGCTCAAAAGCAAATTGAGTTGTATCAAGCCCGAATATCTCAAACGTTCAATAAGAGCGTTAAACCAAGGACCTTTAAGCAAAGAGACTTGGTTCTGATTGTTAAAAGGCCAATGGTGCTAACCCACAAGACTAAGGGTAAGTTTGAACCCAAGTGGGAAGGACCGTTTATTGTGGAGACAGTATACTCCAGTGCAGCCTATCGCTTAATGAATCAAGACGGCGACAGGATGATGATGCCGATCAATGGCAAATTTCTGAAGAAATACTATTCTTAGTACCCCTGGAGATACGCGTCTTCTTTTCTTAGGCATGCGCATTGAGCGCCTCTGACCTAAACCTGGTGCGTTTGGTTCTCAAGTTTGAACCACCTCCAATCTTTTTCTTAGGCATGCGCATTGAGCGCCTCTGACCTAAACCTGGTGCGTTTAGTTCTCAAGTTTGAACAACCTCCAGTCTTCTGTTAGACATGCGCAGTTGAGCGCCTCTGACCTAAACCTGGTGCATTTGGTTCTCAAGTTTGAACCACCTCCAGTTTTTTTCTTAGGCATGCGCATTGAGCGCCTCTGACCTAAACCTGGTGCGTTTGGTTCTCAAGTTTGAACCACCTCCAGTCTTTTTTCTTAGGCATGCGCAGTTTGGCGCCTCTGACCTAAAACCTGGTGTGTTTAGTTCTCAAGTTTGAACAACCTCCAGTCTTCTCTTAGGCATGCACAGTTGAGCGCCTCTGACCTAAACCTGGTGCGTTTGATTCTCAAGTTTGAACCACCTCCAGTCTTTTTCTTAGACATGCGCATTGAGCGCCTCTGACCTAAACCTGGTGCGTTTGGTTCTCAAGTTTGAACCACCTCCAGTTCTTTTTTTAGGCATGCGCATTGAGCGCCTCTGACCTAAACCTGGTGCGTTTGGTTCTCAAGTTTGAACCACCTCCAGTCTTTTTCTTAGGCATGCACATTGAGCGCCTCTGACCTAAAACCTGGTGCGTTTGGTTCTCAAGTTTGAACCACCTCCAGTCTTTTTCTTAGGCATGTGCATTGAGCGCCTCTGACCTAAACCTGGTGTGTTTGGTTCTCAAGTTTGAACCACCTCCAGTCTTTTTCTTAGGCATGCACAGTTTGGTGCCTCTGACCTAAACCTGGTGTGTTTGGAGTGCCCAATTCAAGTTACGCGAGAGAGCCTTGAACCGCCTCCAGTTTGGTTCTCAAGTTTGAACCACCTCCAGTCTTTTCTTAGGCATGCGCAGTTGAGCGCCTCTGACCTAAACCTGGTGCGTTTGGTTCTCAAGTTTGAACCACCTCCAGTCTTTTTTCTTAGGCATACGCATTGAGCGCCTCTGACCTAAACCTGGTGCGTTTGGTTCTCAAGTTTGAACCACCTCCAGTTCTTTTCTTAGGCATGCGCATTGAGCGCCTCTGACCTAAACCTGGTGCGTTTGGTTCTCAAGTTGGAACCACCTCCAGTCTTTTTCTTAGGCATGCGCATTGAGCGCCTCTGACCTAAAACCTGGTGCGTTTGGTTCTCAAGTTTGAACCACCTCCAGTCTTTTTCTTAGGCATGCGCATTGAGCGCCTCTGACCTAAACCTGGTGCGTTTGGTTCTCAAGTTTGAACCACCTCCAGTCTTTTTCTTAGACATGCGCATTGAGCACCTCTGACCTAAACCTGGTGTGTTTGGAGTGCCCAGTTCAAGTTACGCGAGAGAGATTTGAACCGCCTCCAGTTTGGTTCTCAAGTTTGAACCACCATCAGTCTTTTCTTGGGCATGCGCAGTTTGGCGCCTCTGACCCAAACCTGGTGTGCTTAGTTCTCAAGTTTGAACAGCCCCCAATCTTTGTTTTAGGTATGTGTAATTAAACGCCTCTGACCTAAAAGATATAAATTGCCCAACGCCGACTAGGCAATGGGAAGAGAGCCAGTTTCTCGCCAACCCATCATACTGGGGTAAAAGTATGAATTTCCCAACGCCGACTAGGCAATGGGAAGAGAACCAGTTTCTCGCCAACCCATTATACTGAGGTAAAAGTATGAATTGCCCAACGCCGACTAGGCAATGGGAAGAGAACAAATTTCTCGCCAACCCATCATACTGGGGTAAAAGTATGAATTGCCCAACGCCGACTAGGCAATGGGAAGAGATTAAATTTCTCGCCAACCCATCATACTGGGGTAAAAGTATGAATTGCCCAACGCCGACTAGGCAATGGGAAGAGAACAAATTTCTCGCCAACCCATCATACTGGGGTAAAAGTATGAATTGCCCAACGCCGACTAGGCAAATGGGAAGAGAACAAATTTCTCGCCAACCCATCATACTGGGGTAAAAGTATGAATTGCCCAATGCTGACTAGGCAATGGGAAGAGATTAAATTTCTCGCCAACCCATCATACTGGGGTAAAAGTATGAATTGCCCAACGCCGACTAGGCAAATGGGAAGAGAACAAATTTCTCGCCAACACATCATACTGGGGTAAAAGTATGAATTGCCCAATGCTGACTAGGCAATGGGAAGAGATTAAATTTCTCGCCAACCCATCATACTGGGAAAAAAAGTATGAATTGCCCAACACCGACTAGGCAACGGGAAGAGAACCAGTTTCTCGCCAACCCTATCATACTGGGGGTAAGAGTATGAGATTAACTACCCAATGGTGATTGAAGGCAAAGGGGAGAGGAAATTAATTTCTCGACAACTCACCATGTTGAGGGGAATAACATGGCTAGCCCAACTCAAACGGTAGTTGGTGAAGGCCAATCAAACCCGTTGATAGCTGGGGATTTGCTAAAAATCCCATAAAACCTGTCATGTTAAATTCTTACCTCTGACAGTACGACTTGGAACGCTTTGCATAAAAACAGAGAAAACTACTTTTTGATGGCAAGTTATTTGTTGTGCAAAAAGATTTCCTAACCAACTAATAAAAGAATCAAAAAGTAGTTATCCTTATTCATCATTTAAAAGGAATGGAGTTACAAAAGAAGTCTGAGAACCAATAAAGACCTTTCTTTTATTACAAGTTCTCATTACAAAAAGAGTGAAGAATAAAAGAAAACTATGGATCTCCGAGATGCTTTAACTTACACATCGCTTCGTCAACCACTCGACGACGAGTTGCCTCTATAGAGTGTTGAGCCTGCCAGAGTAGGTCATCATCATTCATTGCAACTTGCTGGATGAGATGCTGGCGAGATTCTTCCATAGTACGGCTTCTTATTGTTTCCTCCTGATCAACTTGCTCCCGTTGAAGGATCAGCGCTTCCCGCTTCTTAACGGCTTCCCCTAAGTGAAGCTCGCTCTCTACTAAGATCGCCCGAGCATTAGCAATGGCCTCCTGGGTGCTGAGAATGGCAGCCTGGCTCCCCTCAATTTTAGAGTTCACCAACTCCAAACCTCTAAGAATAGACTCCCGACTGGCCTAGAAGCAAGCCAGTAATGCATCTGGGGGACCATCTTGATAAAACCCTTGTGCACCAAATTTGCCTGTTGGGATGCCATCTTGCTCTTGAGTTAGTCCCCACTTTAATTCCCGAGGCATCGCCAGCCTCTGAAGATAAACCAGAGGATAGCTATTATCCATTCTAGGCAGAAACATCAACATTTCGCCTGAGTTATATAACCAAACGTGCTCCTCTTCAGAAAGGATGTCATCTGATTGATCCATATGGTCTCCAAAGAGGAAGGCAGGTTTCTCCATCGCCTCTCTATTCACAGTTTCGAAGGCTACGTCAGTTATGATTTCTCGCGCAGTAGTGGGGTGATACTTGATCAGCTTCTCCTTGCGCTCCTTCGGGTCTGGCTTATATGAAGCCAAGATAGTAGTGAAGCGAAATTGGCCGGAGGGATCAGAACTCCCAGCAAAACCGAAGTAATTTTTGTGGGGAAGGGCCTCCATCGAATACCCTACTGCAAAGAGAAGCACCAGAGTTAAAAAAGTTTCTATGAGACAGAGAAATTCTCTAAGTATGGACGTGCGAAGCTAAAAATTAAAACGCGCGAAGCTAAGAATAGCGCCGAAAGAAGCTAAAAATCAGACCGCGCAGAAGTCAAAATAGCCTCGCGTTTCAGCGCGACTGCTGCTTAAAATAGCCTCGCGTTTCAACGCGACTGCTACTTAAAATAGCCTCACGTTTCAGCGCGACTGCTACTTAAAATAGCCTCGCGTTTCAGCGCGACTGCTACTTAAAATAGCCTCGCGTTTCAACACGACTGCTACTTAAAATAGCCTCGCGTTTCAACACGACCGCTATTTAAAATAGCCCCGCTCTTCAAAACGCGAGGATGACACGATAACTTCGCGTAAGAAGAAAGTCAGAGACTTTTCTTCTTCTCCAAGCCTTACAGCAGGAGTACGACGATCTCGCCGGTAAAAGAGTTGATTGGTCAGTTAAGATCAAGCCAAATCACTCTAGAGATGTTTTAAAAAGTCTCGATGGAGAGATTCTTACCTCCGATAGGCGAAATGTGGACTGGCGCGTCGCTGCCATGGCCGCCGCCACCACTGCTTGCGCCGGCCGCCGATGATGGAGCTGCGCGAGAAGTAGCACGAGTCTTAGACGCCATTTCTCAAAAAGTTGAGGAAAATCGACGGGAAATTGGGAGAAAATTGGTCGGAGAACGCTCGGATCGCCTGAGTTCTGATCGCCTAAACCTCTGTGATCTCTGGAAAATTCTCAAGTGAAGTGAAGAGAAAAGAGATAGAGATTTCATTTAAATGAGGGAAACCGCCTCTTGGAGTTCGGCGCGGATTTCAGAGAAAATGACTGATCAGTTACTCCCCGAAACGCGGAATAGATAACCCCATGTGGGGGGTTGAAAAATGCGAAGCTATTTAACTCCGCGTAATTCCGCTAAACGCGAAGTTAACTTGGTATTTTCAGCTTCGCGTTTTCATAAAGAACTTGGATTTTTGGCCAAGTTAAGAGGATCCTTACTCGATCGTATTGGCATTAATAATCTAAGTTACGCAAAAGAGTCTTAGATTATTTTACCAAAATTATTAACCATCTGTTTGTTGCGCAAGTAAGATATTTGAAGCCAACAGATAGAGAGGAAAATAATTTGCTCTTAATTCATAAAAGAAGAGATTACAAAGAGGGAGTTATAGCTCTCCCAAAAGCTTTTACATGATCAACTCATCAATAACCAAACAGTAAGACTTCTCTACGGGGTGTTGAAGCTCAGTTCCCTGGTTCACATGTAAAAGAACTCCAGATTTCTCGACTGGGTGTTAAAGCTCAGTTCCCTGGTTCACATGCAAAAGATCTCCTCTGCAAATGCCAATTCGGATCTGTCATTCGAAATGAAGCACGAGAGGAAAGGGAAGTGTTACAATCAAAGCACAAGTTGAAATTGCAAGTACTGCAATTCTGAACTGCAAGTGCTGCAATTCTGATCTGCAAGTGCTGCAATTCCTCACTTGAGCTTGAAGCTCCTTCAAAAGTTTATCTCTCGGAGCCAGAGCTTGAAACCTGCAACTATGTTGCAAAGCATATGCTTCTGACTTCCTTAGAGTTGCTTTTGTTGATAAAGATTGATGAATCCGCATACGCTACTCTTCAGAAAGGATTGGACTTACTGCAAAAGGAACAGAGTTTCCAAAAGAGTGAAAACGCGGAGCTAAGCTAACTCCGCGCACAGTCGAAGAAATAGCCTCGCGCTTTAAATGCAGAGGATGATGCGATAACTTCGCGTATAGGGGGACGAGATTTCTTTCTGCTCTTTCCTTCTCTTTCAACTTTTGGCGACTGCTAATCAAAGATAGCCTCACAATTCATCGCGACTGCTAATCAAAGATAGCCTCGCAAATTCATGGCGACTGCTAATCAAAGATAGCCTCGCAATTCATCGCGACTGCTAATCAAAGATAGCCTCGCA
This sequence comes from Dracaena cambodiana, assembly GCA_036321105.1. Taxonomy (NCBI): domain Eukaryota; kingdom Viridiplantae; phylum Streptophyta; class Magnoliopsida; order Asparagales; family Asparagaceae; genus Dracaena; species Dracaena cambodiana. The sequence goes on from JAYEPQ010000009.1 coordinate 9,996,891, forward strand.
ATTCATCGCGACTGCTAATCAAAGATAACCTCGCAATTCATCGCGACTGCTAATCAAAGATAGCCTCGCATATTCATCGCGACTGCTAATCAAAGATAGCCTCGCAGATTCATCGAGACCACTAGTCAGATAAGCCCCGCGTTTCAAACGCAGGGGATGACGCGATAACTTCGCGGAGAACGGCGATCTCGCCGGTAAAATAAACAGTTGGCTGGATTAAACCAAGCCGAAACATCTCAAGAATGGTTCTTAGAAGCCCAAGAGTTAAGGTTTTTACCTTCGGAAGACACTGCATAGACTGGTTCGCCGTCGCGTCTACCTTCACGGCTGCTGCCATTAACGCCGGCCAACTTGCGCGATGTCGCACTCTTCCTAGATGGCATCCTAGTGATGAAGATCTATGGAAAGGAAAAAGAAGTTCGGCTGGAGATCATTCTTTCAAAATAAGAAGCCTGAGTCGCCTGCTCTGAAGCCCTAAGATTCTTCGATTAGATGAAGAAGAAGATGAGCCGGGAGCTCTATTTAAACAGAATTTCCGTCGCTTGGTATTCGGCGTAGAAATTCAGGGTAATTAATGACATAATTACTCATTTCACTGAAGACGAAGTGAAGCTGATTAGCTCCGCGTAAGTGAGCATAACGCGAGATAAACTTGGTATTCTAACTCCGCGTTTCAGTTTAGATATCTAAAGTATTTCAAAATCTGCTGAAGTCTAAGCCATTTTGAAAACTTTGGAGGGGGTTCTGTTGGCAGTGAAAATTTCTAAGTTAAAAGGATTTTCCACAACAGAACGCGGACCCAATTCAGTAGCCCCGCGTTTGGTAATATTAACCCTGCGTTTGAATAAAATGCGGAGATGTTTTATAGCTCCGCGTTGATTCCGCAGTCTGGCTTGTATTAGCCTCGCGTTTGAGTGAAACGCGGAGATGATCAATAGCTCCGCGTTAGCTCCGCATTTTGGTTATTTAGCGCCGCGTTTTGATGCAATTAAAGCTCCGCGTAAGCAGATAACCAGAATCTCAAATTGATTGAGATTATAATTCTGGGCCTATCCAAATACCCAAATCAAGTCTAATCAGAATTCCATCAAAACTAAGATATTTGATTGGAATCCTTGATGAATGCGAGTTCTCTTTAGATAGAAACTCTTGCATTAACCTGGGGCTATAAATACCTTCCTGGTGAAACCCTAGGGATCTTCTTTTCGGCAATTGAGATATTTTTCTGAAGTCTTGGAGAACTCGAGTTACGCACAGAGCTTTGAGTTCGTGAAGATCAGAGAAAATCACCATCTTCTTTCTGGAGTTCTAGAGAAGTTCGAGTTACGCGAGAGAGCCTTGAACAAATCAAAACCAGAAAATATCGTCTATAGTCGGCCGATATCTTTAAAAGAGAAGATTTCAACGTACCGATCGTCCAAAGGAACTGCTCGACAGATTCCATCGCCACAGATCCCACAACTTATTGTAAAAGAGAGCGATAAAAATAAATCCTCTCGTTTGTTATTTTTAATCTTGTTCACTTCCGTTGTAATTCAAGCTTATTCAATGGAAGGAAGCAAAACAACTTTTGCGGCGAACAGGCGAGACAGTAAAAGCTTTTGTCGAGCGGTTCCGAGAGCTTTTCATGCGATGCCCACATGGCATGGCGTAGGAGACCCTCGTAGAGACTTGCAGACATAACTTATTGATCGATGTTTTGGTCAAAATGGGTTCGGTTGAATCCAAATCTTGGAGAGACTTACTCAAGCAAGGTGAGCAAGCTGAAGACATACTCCGACGTCTTGAAGAGCAGCAATCTGCAAAAAGGGTCTCCTCGAACAAACCAACATCTCATTTCCCCCGTTCTAGAGGGAAAGACATAATGGCGGTGGAAAACGCATCCAAGCCTAGACAAAGGCCGGCTAAAAGAAACACATCGGGTTCACCCAGGCTACAAAAACAGTATTCATTTAAGGATGAACATACTGTTACCATGTTCAATTTGCTCACTAAGCGCAACATGCTCAAGTTGCCAGAGAGCAAGAGGCCTGAAGAGGTTGGAAAGACCAATGATCCGAACTACTGCTTATACCATTGAATCGTAGGTCACCCAACTAAAATCTGTTTCATTTTAAAAGACAAGATTCAGGCACTAATTGATGCTGGAGCAGTTCAGCTCAAAGCTGAACAAAAAAGAGTGACAACTAACTCGGCTACATTTACAGTGGGTGGTCTAGAGGTACCACTTGGGCTCACACCTATTCCAAAGGGTGAGCTCAGGGTGGTTAATTTAGACCCCCATAGTCAGCAAAAGAAAGGGTTAGTCCCTTTCACAACAGAGAAACATAAGGTCCTTTGGGTGCATCCAGACATTTTTGAAGATGAACAATGGACAACCAGCAGGACCAGGAAGAAAACCAAAACAAGAGGAAAGAAGCGCATGTGCAATGCCGTCTCAACAACCATTGAGAAGGATGCAGATGACATACCGCTGTTAACAGATTCTGAATCAGAGATGACAGCTCTAGCAGTGGAGAATGAATCTGCACCACCTTTTGGAACCAGATCCGGAAAACAATATTTGAAGGATCCCTCAAACACGGAAGTTGGCCCCTCTAAGCCAACCAAGGAGACTAATGAAGGAACTACTAAGCAGATTCCCGACAAGGAAAAACAAAAGGAGCTCAGATACAATCGGGCACTACGGAAAGATGCTCTTGAAGAGCAAAGTTCTTCTTTTCAGTTTGATGTCAAGGCGCAGTTAGCAAATATACCTGCAAGAATAACTCTGTATGAGTTATTACACATGTCCAAGTCTACAAGAGATGCACTAAGGGAAGCCCTAGCGGAATCTGAAGCTTTCTTAGCCCATATCCCAGAAGAGATTGAGGAGGCATGCCCGCACTGCAACTCAGTGTCGAGGCATGCCTCTTATATCACTTTCACACCAGAGGACATGCAGCTGAAGAATATTAAGCACAACAGGCCTCTGTACTATACTGGGTATATTGGCTCAGCGAAAATCGGTTGAATTCAGATTGATCCAGGTTCTGCCTTGAGTATTGTGTCGCGGCGGCTTATGCAGTTTCTTGGGATCCCTCCCTCCAAACTGACTCCAACTAATACCGCCATTTTTGGCTTCAATACCAATGACAGCCATCATCTGGGTAAGATCAGGCTCAGATGCCAGATCGGAGATCTTAAAAGCTAGGTGACCTGTTACGTAATCGAAGCAGACACTTCATATAACATTCTCTTAGGGCGACCATGGATTCATGCTAATATGATCGTCCCATCTACCCTGCACCAATGCATGAAGTACGTGGATGAAGACGGAGAAGTACATACTTTGATTGCTGACAAACAGCCATTCAAGGGTGTTGAAAACTACTTTGTAGACGCGCTTTTGTATGCTGAAAGTGCTGAGGTCGACCCCCCACTACACGATGAATGTGATAGTGGGAATGAAAAAGATACTGAGTCAGGGGTGTTTATTGCCAATGAAGGCTTTGAACCTCTTGTAATTAATCTTGATGATTTGGATGTAAATGACACCGCCAGTGATGAAGGCGAGTGGGAAATAAATGAGAATCTAAACTTTACTTATTTGTCTGGTATTTCTACTGATTCTATACCTTCAGCTACTAGCACGGATGCAGATAGTCTCTCAGTACTCGAGACTCTAGCAACCATGCACATGCCAATTAGATCATCAATGATGTTACAATCAAACATCGAAAACGTAGATGGGGCAGTGTTCGAAGTACCGGCCCATCGACCGGATCAAAAACCTATTCTTTTTTGAAGAATTAAATTACATATAGCCTCATCCAGTGATAGTGAGAGTGAAGCTCAGGAAGCCCCTCAATTCTATCATTATTGACTAAAGTCATTCCGGTTGATGGCAAAAATGGGATATGATTTCATCAATAAACTGGGATTAAACTTCGGTAAGGGATGTCGAGATTTGCTTCCCTCATTCGTACCCAAAGGAAAAGAACCGGACTATTATCACAAAATCAGCAGGGGGTTGGGATACGTCACAACACTCAATCCTTCGGATATCGAAGATATGATTTGTCAGAATGTGGAAGATTCCGATTGGGATTCAGATATCAACCTGGGAGTATTATTCAGAGAGATAACAGTAAACATGACATTTGTTAGTCCAACCCCAGACGAAGACGATAAACTGACCCTTATAGAAGATGAAGTATTAGTAAAGCATCTTGATGCCCAATGGAATATGCGCTTTGAGCAAAACCTCCTACTGAGGATAAGGTGGTCCAAATAAATATGGGTGATGAAACTAATTCTAAACCCATATTTATAAGCGAGAGTTTATCTCCTAATGAAAGAGACGACCTGGTGACTCTCGTTCGAGAATACATAGACGTCTTTGCCTGGAATTATGAAGACATGCCGGGTTTAGATCCTCAAGTTTCTATGCATCGACTTAATATTAAGCCAGATGCGAAACCAGTAAAACAACAACAGTGAAGATTCCGTCCAGAGCTAATGGAATCAATCGAAGATGAGGTGAAAAAGATTATACAATCCGGCTTTATCTGAGAAGAACAACATGATTGGGTAGCGAACATAGTTCCGGTTCCCAAGAAGAATGGAAAAATCTGAATCTGCATTGATTTCCGAGATCTCAATGCAGCATGTCCTAAAGATGAATTTCCACTTCCAATAACGGATGTCATGATTGACAATACCGGCAGGTTCGAAAGGATATCTTTCATGGATGGATTCTCCGGGTACAATCAAATCAAAATGTGTCCGGAAGACGAGAAGCATACTGCCTTCAGGACACCGTTAGGCGTGTACTGTTATACGGTCATGCCATTCGGTCTGAAGAATGCATGTGCAACATATCAGCATGCTATGAGCACAATTTTCCGCAAGCATCTCCGTAAAACGGTAGAGTATTACGTGGATGACTTGGCTGTCAAGAGTCGCAATAAAGACGATCATCTCCGGGATCTGAAAGCGGTGTTTGATATTATGAGAAAACACCAATTAAAAATGAATCCAACTAAATCCTTTCTCAGTGTTTCTAGTGGCAAATTCCTTGGTTTTGTTATTACATCAAAGGGAATTTACTTAGACCCTGAAAAGGTAAAAGCAATTCAAGAGATGCAGCCACCAAGAAACCTTAAAGAACTTCGCGGATTACAAGGGAGACTAGCATATATCCGGAGATTTATCGCCAATCTTTCAGGGCGATGCCAACCTTTTACCAGGCTAACGAAGAAAGGAGTGTCGTTCGTTTGGGATGAAGCTTGTCAACAAGCCTTTGAGGATCTCAAGAAGTACCTCACAAAGCCTCCGTTTCTGGTAGCCCCTATATCAGGAAAACCATTCTTGATATACGTTCGAGCGATGGACCATTCACTTGGCGCCCTGTTAGCCCAAACTAATGACGCCGGCCATGAGCAAGCTATTTACTACCTTAGTAGAACTATGGTAGGCGCCGAACATCGGTACACTCCAGTAGAGAAAGAATGCTTGGCCCTTGTATTCGCAGTTCAGAAAATGCGACATTACTTAGTAGGCCAAACGATCCATGTGATTTCTCGGGTAAATCCCCTTAGAGTGCTCATGACCAAGCCTGGGTCACTCAATTGCAGGTTAGCTAATTGGTCGATCCTCCTATCGCAATATGATATGCGATTTATACCACAAAAGGCGATTAAAGGACAGGCAATTGCTGATTTCTTAGCAGAGCATCCTGTCCCGCAATCCTCGAAACTTTATGAGGATATTCCAGATGAGATAGCAGAAGCCAATATGGTCTCTAAAGAACCGGTTTGGCAGATATTCTTTGATGGAGCAGCTAGAAAAAACTTTGCTGGAGTGGGGGTGGTTTTAATATCCCCGCAGAATCATGTAATCCTCCGAGGATAGTCACTAACTCGGCCCTGTTCTAATAATGTGTCCGAGTACAATGCATTATTAACGGGATTGCGAATTACCCAACAGCTAGGGGTCCGGCGTTTAGAGGCCTATGGGGATTCTAAACTCATAGTAAATCAAGTAAGGGGAGAATACGAGGTTAAACATGAGCATCTCGTACCTTACCACGAGGCGACAATTAAACTTGCCAACTCATTCAAAGAATTTTATATTGACTACGTGCCACGACACGAGAATGCATACGCTGATGCCTTGGCTTCCCTCGCCTCTACATTAGCACTCCCTGCTAAGTTGAGCAAAAGTATTGAGGTTGGAAGACGCGAGCTTCTTTGCCCTGAGGAAATACTCGAGGCAAATGAGGTCCATGTGTCAGGGATGAACTTTGAGCCCAGAGATTGGCGGTTCGTGTTCGTCGACTTCGTACTCTACGAGATATTACCCGAAGATTCTAAAGAAGCCACGAAAGTGAAAAAGGAGTCAGAAAAATTCTATTATAATCCTGAGCTTAGTACCTTATATCGGAAAATGGCAGGTGGAGTTTTACTTCGATGCTTATCACAACAAGAAGCACAAGAAGTACTCAAAGAAGCACATGACGGGGCCTGTGGTGCTCATCAGCCGGGACCTAAATTAGGCGACCGGATAAGAAGAATGGGTTACTACTGGCCAACAATGATGTCAGATGCCTTGACATATGCGAAGAAATGCCATGCGTGTCAAGTGCATGCAAACCACATACACCAGACCGCAGAATACCTACATCCAACCACGATTACGTAGGGAATGGATATCATTGGTCCCATTGCTACGCCATCTTCTCGTGGACATTAGTTTATACTGGCTATAACCGATTATTTCTCAAAATGGGCAGAAGCTATCCCTCTGAGAGAAGTAAAAACGAATGATGTGGTCAGTTTCATCAAACACCACATCATTTATCGGTTTGGTGTTCCTAGACGGATCATCAGTGACAACGGCCCTCAATTCACTAGCAAAGCCTATACTAAATTCTGTGATAAGTTCAGAATACAGAATGTATTTTCGTCTCCATATAATCCTGCCGCAAATGGTCAAGCTAAAGCATTCAACAAGACCATTGTGAAGTTTTTGCAAAAATTTGTCACTTTAAGCCAACGCGATTGGGATGAGAAATTGGGGGCTTGTTTATGGGCATATCGCACAATGATTAGGACACCGACAAAGAGTACACCATTTTCTTCGGTGTATGGTTGTGAAGCTATACTGCCTTTAGAAATTCAAATTCCTTCTCTTCGGGTGGCATTAGCTACAAGAATGACCACCGAGGAAAAACATAGCCAATGACTTCGAGAATTAGAAGCATTGGATGAGAAGTGCTTAAAAGCTCAACAGCAAATAGAACTTTACCAGGCACGAATATCTCAAGCCTTCAACAAAAAGGTGAAGGAACGAACTTTCAAAGTGGGTGATTTAGTTTTGGCGGTCAGGCGTCCTATGATTCTGACGCACAAAACTAAGGGTAAGTTTCAACCAAAATGGGAAACCCCATTTGTAGTAGAGACAGTTTACTCAAATGGAGCATACCGGTTGATTAATCAACATGGAGATCGGATGATGATGCCAATTAATGAAAAATTCCTTAAAAAATATTATTCTTAAAATAAAAGAAAAGGAATTGTCCAATGCCGACAAGGCTACAGGAAGAGAATAAATTTCTCGCCAACCCTATCATACTGGGGGTAAAAGTATGAATTGCCCAATGCCGACAAGGTTACGGGAAGAGAATAAATTTCTCGCCAACCCCATCATACTGAGGGTAAAAGTATGAATTGCCCAACGCCGCTAAGGTAAAGGGAAAAGGAAAAGTTTGGCATTTAAGTCCAAACGAAACCCTTGACAACTTACCATACTGAGGGGAATAGTATGGCTAACCCAACTCAAACGGTAGTTAGTAAAGACTAATCAAATCCGTTGATAGCTGGGAGTTTGCTAAAAATCCTACGAAAAATCTGTCACGATAATATTCTTATCTAAATGTAAGAATACGTCATTGCCCAAAGCTGCTAAAGCAAAAGGGAAGAAGGAACGTTTGGCCTCTAAGCTCAAACAAAACCTTCGATAACTCACTATGCTGAGGGGAATAGCATGGCTAGCCCAACTCAAACGGTAGTTGGTAAAGGCTAATCAAATCCGTTAATAGCTGGGAATTTACTAAAAATCCCATGACGAACATGTCACAACAGTATCCTTATTCGAATATAAGAATACATCGCTGCCCAACGCCGCTAAGGCAAAGGGAAGAGAAAAAGTTTGGCATTTAAGCCCAAACGAAATCCTCGACAACTATCCATGCTGAGGAGAAGAGTATGGCTAGCCCAACTCAAACGGTAGTTGGTAAAGACTAGTCAAATCCGTTAATAGCTGGGGATTTGCTAAAAATCCCATGAAGAACATGTCACAACAGTATCCTTATTCGAATATAAGAATGCATCGCTGCCCCCACACTGCTAAGGCAAAGGGAAGAGGAAAAATTTGACATTTAAGCCCAAACAAAATTCTCGACAACTCACCATGCTGAGGGGAATAGCATGGCTAGCCCGACTCAAACGGTAGTTGGTAAAGGCTAATCAAATCCGTTGATAGCTGGGGGTTTGCTAAAAATCCTAATCAGATAAATTTTTTTTATCACGTTAAGATTTCACCTCTGATAACAAAATATTTCTCGTCATTTTTTTCTCCAGCAGAATAAATGACACTCCAAAATATTTGTCAAGTTAAAATCATACCTCTGACATCATAATTCAAAATCAAATGAGATAAAATCTGATTAAATCTCCTGTCATGTTAAGATTTTACCTCTGACAGAAAAGAAAATTCACACTTCATCAAGTCCAATATTACAGCTTCTGATGAACTTGTTTTTTATATCGTTAAGTTAAAAATTAACTCTGACGAAAATCATCTCTCTATCAAGTTAACAGTTACCTCTGATAGTCCAATTCTAAGGCTAAATATGTTAACCGTCACCTCTATTTAGTCAGCTCGTTCCTATCACGACCAGATCCTCTGAATAGGTGGAGCTCCAAGACACATTTAATGTCACCTCTGTCTTTTCCTGATCCGTCATACTAGATGTCACTGAACGGTTAGGACTAAAATGAGCACGTTAACATGACACCTCTGCTTGACTTAAAATAAGCATGTTAACATCATACCTCTGCTTGTCATATAATGAGTACATTAAAATTATACCTCTGCTTGTTATTGAATAAATGAATATGTTAACAATTATCTCTATCGACCAAATCCTTTAAAAGGTCTATAACCAAAATTAAAGAATCCAAAGTATTTCGAAATTCAGTACAGTTCAATACACAACTTCGAAAAATTTGGAGGGGGTTATGTAGATACCAGAAAAATAAAAATAATAAAACAGAATTAAAAAAAAAAATTGCTCAGCGGGCCCACCCGCGGGAGCACCGGCGGGAATTTCATTTCTCCCGCAGGAGCACCCGTGGGAATTTCCGCGGGTGCCAACCCGCGGAAATCCCGCGGGAGCACCTGTTGGAGACCCGCGGAAGTTTCCGCGGGTTGGCACCCGTGGGAACTTCCCGCGGGTGCACCCGCTGGATTTCTCCCGCGGGAGCACCCGCGGGAGTTCCCGCGGGTGCTAACCCGCGGGAGCAATCCCACGGGTCCGGCGGGTCAGCACCCGCAGGAGCGCTCCCGCAGGTGCCAACCCGCGGGTTGTTTTCTGTTGTTTTATTTCCTATTTATTTCGCTAATATCTCGTGATCCGATTTTTTAGGAAGGATTGGAACCGGATTTCGAGATTGTTCGATCTATAAAATACAGAAATTTAGTCGGAGAAAGGACTTTTGGATTTTTGGACTTTGGGGCGAGCTCATGAAATTGAGGAGTGGAGCAGAGCCATCCTCTTCCCTGTCAGACGGTCCACGGAGTGCACCAGCGAGGCTCCATCGCCACCCGAACCCACATAAAAAAGGGAATAAATCAATATTCTTGTTCTTGTTAATTCTCGATATTTTTGTAATCTCAATTTTCTCTTGTAATCAAACAATTTTATAATGGAAAGAAAGATCCAAATTTTGAATCCAAATTTTGAGCAAACAGTTATAGCTCTCTCAAAAGGTTCAACATATTCGTCGACTCATCAATAACTCGACGACGAGTCTCCTCCACCGAGTGTTGAGCTTGTCGGCACAAGTCATCGCCATTTAATGCGAATTGCTGGATCAACTGCTGATGAGATTCTTCAAAAGCGCGGCTCCTTATTATGCCTTCTTATTTTAAACTATCCTGTTGATTGTACTCTGCCATACGAGGTGCTTTTCTAGCTCAATTCCCTGGTTCACATGCAAAGGATCTCCTCTGCAAATGTCAACTATGATCTGTTTAAAGTTCTTAGTGGATTATCTGAAGATACTGCTACAAGAATCCTAATAAAGATGCACAAGTTGAATTCGATATGCTACAAGCCCTTATACTTCATTTCTATCGTTTTGGAAAGCGACAGAGATTGTCATCTAAAAGAAATGGTCCTCAAGAAAACTTAATGAGCTGCCGCAGAGTTCTTATAACTCCTTCAAAAGTTTACTTTTTGGAGTCAGAGCTTGAAACTTGCAACTATGATATGCTTCTGGCTTCCTTAGAGTTACTTTTACTGATGAAAATTGGTGCATGGCTAGCCTTTAAAGATAGACCAGGGGATAGCTACGCTCCATGCTGGGTAGAAATATCAGCAGGTCGCCAGATTGGTAGAGCCACATGCACTCCTCTTCAAATAGGATCTGGTCTGAATGCCCCATTGCATCTCCAAAGAGAAAAGTAGGCTTCTCCAACACTTCTTGGTTGGTGGCCTCAAAAACTGTATCAGTGATAATCTCCCGTGCAGTAGCAGGGTGGTACCTGATTAATTTCTCCCTGCGCTCCCTCAGGCCCGGCTTGTATGCAGCTAGAACAGTGGTGAAATGAAATTGGACTGTCAGATCCGTACCCCCAGCAAAGCCGAAGTGATGCCCTTGGGAGAGTGGATCCACTGAGTAGTCAACTGCAAAAGAAGAATCAAGAGTTAGAAAAGTTATTACAAGATCAGAAAATTTTCTAAGTATGGAGACGCGGAGTTAAATATAACTCTGCGCGAAGTTAAGAAAATAGCCTCGTGTTTTGACAAAACGCGAAGGATGATAACTTCGCGCGTAAGAACGCGACAGTTAGCAAAAATAACTTCGCATTTAGAAATGCGAAGATAACGCGATAGCTTCGCGTGGAGGAAGATCAAAGGTCTTCTCCTTCTTCTCCAAGCTATTCGGCCGGAGTACGGCGATTTCGCCGGTTAGTAAAGTGATTGGCCAGTTAAAACCGAGCCAAATCACTCCAAAATTGTCATAAAATGTCCAAATTCAGAGGTGCTTACCTCTGATTGGCGCAACATGGGCTGGTTCGCCGCTGCGGCCACTCCCTCGGCCGCTGCCGCCGCTGCTAGCGCCGGCCGCCAACGATGAGGAGGCGCGCGAGGTCACGATCTTCTTGGGCGCCATTGATCTTCGAGGAATCTTGGTGAAATCGAAGGAAAATGGTCGATCGGATCGTCGGGGTCGTCTGGATCGCCTGAGTTCTTGGAGTTCTTGATCTCTTCGAATGAAGTGAGGAAGAAGAAGAAGATACTCTATTTAAATAAGAAAACCCGCCTCTTGGAATTTGGCGCGAGGTTCGGAGCAATTACTGAGCAGTTACTCATTGAAACGCGAAGCTATTAGCTCCGCGCAAGTATACAAAATGCGAAGATAACTTGGTATTTTAACTCCGCATTTCAGTTTGAAAATCCAAAGTATTTCAAAATTTGTTAAGTTCTAAGCCATTTTAAAAACTTTGGAAGGGGTTCTGTTGGCAGTGAAAATTTCCAAGTAAAATGGAGTTTTCCACAACAGAACGCGGAGCTAACTCTGTAGCTCCGCGTTTGGCTATTTTTAGCCTCATGTTATGCAAAACGCGGAGCTATTCATATCTCCGCGTTCTGGTCTCTTAGCTCCGGGTTTTGATGCGATTAACTCCGCGTGAGCAGATAAATCAGAATTTTAAATTGATTGAGATTAAGATTTGGGCTTATCCAAATATCCAAATTGAGTCCAATCAGAACTCTAAATCAAGAGATTTAAATCAAAACTAAGATATTTGATTGGAATCCTTGATGAGTACAAATTCTATTTAGATAGAAACTCTCAAATTATCGTAAAGCTATAAATACCCTTTTGAGGAAGCCCTGTGGGATCTTTTGGAAATTTTTGTGAAGTTCGAATTATGCGTGAAAGCCTTGAACGAATCAAGACCAGAAAAAATCATCAAAAATCGGCCGGCATCTTCTTCATCAAGAGCAAGAAGACCATCGTCGTCAGATCGTCCAAAGGAACTACTAGTTAGATCACATCGCCACATAAATCCCACAAATCATTGTAAAAGAGAGAGATAAGTTATAAATCCTCTCGTTTGTTCTTTTCTTGTTCTTTTTCGTTGTAATCTAAGTTGAATTTAATGAAAGGAAAGCAACAAATTTCTGCTGCGAACACCTGTATGCAGAATTGACTGTGAAAAGTCGGTTCTTTTCCCATCTCCAAACCGGTTTCTAATTATTAAAGGTGAACAATTGGTCAGAACTCGCGGAGTTCGAAAAATTTTAACCGATTTCGACAAGGAAAAAGACAAAATTCTGACCGTCTTACATAACAGAATCCGACCAATATCTGACCGTCTTCGAATCAGTCAAATGCGAACAGATCGGAATCTGACAAAGTTGGTTAGAGTTTTCATGAATAAAAATAGAGAGAACTCTTTTACATATAGAAAGAGGTAGAGAGAATGGTAGAGATGAGAGGAGGTGAGGGAAAGATAGAGGGGAGAGAGAGAAGGGAGAGGGAGGTAGAGGGAAAGGCAGAAAGAGGACAGGGAGAGAGATAAGGGAGAGGGGAGGGAAAGGGGGGGGGGGAGCAAATGATTAGGGAGGAGGGGAGAGAGAGAGAGGCGGGAGAGGGAGGGAAGGAGAGGGTGAAGGGGGAGGGGGGAGGGAGAGGGTGAAGGGGGAGGGGGGAGAGAGAGAGAGAGAGAGAGAGAGAGAGAGATCAGAAGGAGAGCTGGGGGATTAGAGCGGAGAGCAGAGAGAGAGAGGGGAAGCAAGGACAGAGATTTTACTGGAATAGAAACCATCTCGCCGGGCGGTCGGAATCCAATCGAATCTGACAATCTTCTGACGACCTCCGACTATTTGTTATTTCAGTTATACAACTTCGATCGAACTTCTTTCTATACTCTAACCGAATTTCAACCGAATCCGATCAGAGCCGGATAGAGTGGTCGGAACGGAGCTCTGTGTTCTATCACTACTAATTACACCCCATGAAAAATTCACTTTCATTAAAAATTTGTTATTAAATATTCGGAATGATTATTTTCTCATCTTCTTCCTCTCTTTTTTTTTTTCTCTAAATCTCTCTGAAAATTCTAATAATTTCTCCTAAAATTAAATAATAAATCTCTCTAAAATTTCTCTAAAATCTATAAAATTGTCGCCGACCATCTCCGATGATAACTGTGATAGGTTCTTGAAACATGATACCTGCAGCATGGTTAGTACAATAGGCAAGAAGGAAGAGTGATATGAGATTTGAGCAGCGGAAGAAGAAGAAGAAGAAGAGTGAGAGAGATCAAAGAATGGGAGAATTTTTGTGGAGAAGAATTAGATATTATTCAATATACAGCCCTATTTGAATACAGTTTCTTCCCCAAATCATTACAGTCATTGGATCAGTTTTGTTGACCGTTGGATCAGAACTAACTCCAACTGTCAAACAACCTAATTACACTTCATAACTAACCACTTGATTCCAACTATCTAACAACCTAATTACCTTCTTCCCCAGCTTTCGCTTTGGCTGTTGAACTTCTACTGCTGAGAACTGGTAGTGACCATGACAAGTCCCCGTTCCTGGCTTTCAGCTTCGCCCTCAAAATTAAACTGAGAGAACTGTTCTGTAATTGTGTGATAATTTTTCTAGGTTGCTTCCGCTGCCTGCATCCTCCTCTTCCCATTATTATATATATCAGAACTGAGCAAACAACTTGATTGTCCTTAATCTTGCACATTCAATGCCCCAACACCTTATCTGGTAGTGATCGTATTAGATCCTCCCAACAAGCAGGAACAGTACCAGAATACTTGGTGGACATACAATTCACCATGATATTTCTTCAATTGAGATACATAAAAGACATCGTGTATATTCACTTCTACTAGTAAGTGCAACTTGTATACTACCTCTCCAATCCTCTCTAATACCTGGTAAGGTCCATAGAACCTATCAACAAGCTTTTATGGCATGGCATTCTTGAGTGGATTTTGTTTGTAGGGGTTGTAAATTTATTAAGTACAAAATCTCCTACTTCAAAGTGTCTCTCCAGTATCTTTTTATCAGCAAATTACTTCATTATGTTCCTAGCAGTGTGAAGATGATCATTGAACAATTTTAAATTTCTCTCTTTCATGAAGAGTGTCTTCAACTGATTGCACTCTAGCAATCTTTGGATCATATTGAAGTATGGTAGGCGGAGATCTTCCATATAAAGCTTCATATGGTGTTATCCCAATGGAAGTTTTCCATAAAGTATTGTTCCAATAAATGACCCAAGTTAGCCATTTAACCCATTCATGGGCTTTATTATTGCATAAACAAAATTTTTTGCAGTTGATAAGTTCTTGCCAAAAATCACTTAGGAAAATTCTCACTATCATTGATAATGAATTTAGGTACACCATAAAGCTGAGATTGAGCCACATGTTGAGCTGTAAATGGATGCTTGATAGCAATGTAAATGGATGCTTGATCCAATAGAACCCTTCCTTTGTAATACCAGATACCTTCTACTTCTTTGTAGTGTATGTCTGGCACTAAACTTTTGCCCGTTTCTCCTTCAACTATTTAAAGAAGAGCTCTGCATAGATGCCGTTGATGATTCCGATCATGTAGGAATTATTGGGGTTAAGCCCTTGTCAAGCAATTCAGAAGATGGCTCAATCATCCATCTGGATAAAACATAAGCTACTTTGTTATCCACCCCCTTCTTATACTCTATCAAGTAATCATATCCTACCAATTTCTGAAGCCACTGATGTTGAGATTTTTGTCTCTCTTTAATCTAACGTGAATTTTAGACTCATATGGTCAGTTTTGACGATGAATTCCTTCTAAGTAGATATATATTTGCTCCACTTTTTGATTGCATGTATGACTGCCAACATTTCTTTTTCATATGCTAAG
This sequence comes from Dracaena cambodiana, assembly GCA_036321105.1. Lineage (NCBI taxonomy): Eukaryota > Viridiplantae > Streptophyta > Magnoliopsida > Asparagales > Asparagaceae > Dracaena > Dracaena cambodiana. The sequence goes on from JAYEPQ010000009.1 coordinate 10,012,103, forward strand.
AGTTACCCTTCCCTTCAAACGTTGGCTTAGATAAGCTATTGAGTGATTTTCTTGCATTAGAACTGCACCAGTACCAACTCCTAAAGCATCACATTCTACAACAAAATTGTGATGAAAATCTAGCATTCTAAGAACTGGTGGAGTCATGAGCATATGCAAAACGTTTTTCTAAAACTTTTATCAGTTCGCATATCCTCCTCTACATTCGTTTGAGAACTTGCTAAGAATAAAAGTTTTAAACTTTCATGGTCGTCAAGATTATTCAGAAATGAATTTATTGAAAAATAATCTTACATTAGTATTCCACTCAACTTAGAAACACATATTTTAAATGAATATATATATATATATATATATATATATATATATATATATATAAACAACATTCTCCATCTAACTCTTGAAATGATCCTGAACCAAAACTGATCAAATCCCAATCTATCTCTCATCGAGTCATGACCCAACCCTGTCAAGATTATCAGACACAGTCTTCATCCTGGGCCTGACCTCAGGATCAGGCTCGGTGCATGCAAGTGCAATATGGAACACTGACAGCACCTCTTTCTTGGCTTGCACCTCCTTGTGCAGCACCGGGTCCACTATCTCCGACAGCGGCTTCGCCTCGTCGAACGCTCGCCGCACCCACCTCACCAGGTCCTCCACCGGTGACGTTGAGGTCGTCGCGACAGCGGGCGCCGACATGTCAGGTGACTTCCCTGTCAGCATTTCTAGCAACACCACTCCAAAGGAGTAGACGTCCCATTTCTGAGTGGGCCTTCCTCCGGGGATTCGGGCCTCGGGGGCCCGATAGTTGTTGGGCTTTTCGATGGGAGCTGGTTTGATCGAGGGGAGAGCGCCACCGATAAAGCCCAAGGAAGAGGAGGAGGAGGAGGGGTCGTTACCGGCGATGTTGATGAGGCGGATGAGGCCGAAATCGGAGACGTAGGGGTTGAAATCGCCGTCGAGGAGGATGTTTGATGGCTTGATGTCTCCATGCACGTACTTTCTTGGGCTGCATTCGTGTAGATGGGCCAGCCCACGGGCTGCACCTTTGGCGATCTTTAGCCTTGTGGACCATAAGAGGCTGGGCTGACCAGAACGGCCTGTTCAACAAAGAAACCACTTTAAGATGAAAGAAGATTCCGAGATTAGCATAAAATAGAATGATGGAGTATTATTTGGGGTTAGTTTAAACATAATAAAATTTGAGTGAATGTGGTAGGTTAGCACTTGAGTCAAGAGAGCTGATCTAGTTGGAGAACAGCTGAACATTGACCACTGAGCAATGCCCATTTAAATTTGCCAACAGTTACCTGCAGCTCCCATCTACTGAATTGGGAAACACAATCCTGGCCTAGAGAGGATATATATATATATATATATATATATATATATATATATATATATATATATATATATATATATATATATATATATATATCGCAAATAGAAAATTCACCGGGCGGTGAAGAAAGAGAGGATATATATATATATATATATATATATATATATATATATATATATATATATATATATATATATCTCGTAAACAAGAAATTTACTGGCGGTGAAGGGACTTCCTTCACCGCTGTTTAGGTGGCCCAATAAAATTATTACACGTGGCGTCACTCAAAATAACAAATAAAATAACTCTTTTAACCATCATTTGAGTGACCCTATATGTAAAAATTTTATTGGATCACCTAAGCGACAGTTAAAGAACTCTTTTTACTGTCAGTGAATTTTCCGTTTTCTCATATATATATATATATATATATATATATATATATATATATATATATATATATAAAATGTAATCCTGCAAATCTGTTTCGCTTGTAGGTACACTCTATTCAAGTCACTTTAATCATTTCACAGTAAACAGACAACATCCTTTGGTCTCTTTTGCAGAGCTTGTTTGGTTACTTTGCAGTAGGATAAGAACAAGGAGTTTCTAGAGAGGCACACCATTTTTCATATTGAGACAACTTAAAAAATTATTTTTATTTATAATTTGTTATTTAAATTTTAAGATAAAAATTTTAAGATAAAAATATCTTTATTTTCAACCTCTCTATTCTCTCTCTCTCATCTCCTCCACCACCATTACTCTTCCACGGCCGCCATTTACTCTCATCCACTACTATGGTAGATCTATCTCTCAACTCTCTCTCCGAATCCTCTTCCAAAAATTACCAATCAATCTCTCTCCTTCTTTAACCTCTCTTGAAGAAAGAGCCGAGCCTCCCAAAAGATTGAATCTTTTTTCATAAAAAAGAGCCAAAATTGGAATAAAAATACAATCGTTTCTCTTCTCATTCTCGTTCATCTCCCTTTAAATCGAATCGATCTCGGGATATCATCGAAGATCAAGGTGATGGAAGAGGGGAGAGAGGGCGGAGGAGGAGGGGGAGGGGAGCTGGAGGCGGTGAAGGTCCTGAAGATGAATTTGGATCCACTAGTCTTTTTGATTCGGGCTAGACAGTCCGAATCCGATAAGATGGATTTGGGACTGTAAGTCTGGATTTACCATAGAGGATCCGGCCTGTCTAGCCCGAAACTTATTGCAATGTTGGGAGAAAATAGAGAAAGATAGTTTTTGGAATTTTAGGTGTGCTCACTAGGAAAAAAAAAGTGTGCTCCTCTGGAAATTCCCTAAGAATAGACATGATTCATGGGCAAATTTTTATCCTATCATATTCAAAATTTAGAATTAAAAATAAAAATTTTACTTTTCTAATACAAAATTTTGGATATGACATCAATAAAAATTGACTTTTAGATCCGTCCATTCTCATTCATACGAACCATCCCTAGTGATTTGTATTGTGTAATCTGTCTCCAACTCTAGTGACAAAATAGTTTGAGATCGACTATGAAAAGTTCAATGTTTGAGAAGAAATATCTCTAAATGACAATCTGATCTGATTTTGGGATCTGTCAACTAGAAAAGGGGAAAAAAAAAATAAAAAGAGCTAAGACAACGTTTGTAACCGTCTTGCCTGCGACCAATGATCTGAATATCACGACTGGGCCGACTGGCTACTCCGGCTCTGCTATATCATATTCAATGGTTAAATGTGTCCTATCTTTAAGGCACAAAAGGTATAGAATTAAGCCCCATGACATGATAAGATGAACAACAGCACACCTCACCTTTGTTTGACTTGTTCTCCCAACCAACCCCCCCTGAAATCTCTCAAGCCAGGATTGAAGACATCAGTCAAAGTGGAATCCCCAGCTTCAGGCTCCCTTTTTGGCTCATCAAGCAGAGAGAAAAAGGGAGCCTGCAGACCTGCGCACTGTCTTTTGTTCTCCCCTCTCATGCTTAGAACCTAAACGCTGGGTACTCGGGGCCCCCTCCCATCTATCTCAGTTCCCCCTAATTAAGCACCCCTTTCTCTCTCTCTTTTCTGCCCCTTTTTCTGTTTCGCATCTATCCTAGTTTAATGTTATGTATTAATACAATATTTAAGCAGAGACATTCGCAGTAATTTATGTAATATTAGTAGAAACCCAACGTAACTGATATAGTTTCGTTATATCTTATTAATAAAACGCAACAATTATTTCTCAAAAAATGTCTTGTCTTAGGTTCCCACCAAGAGCGGCCACTCATTGCAACCCCCCCTAAGCTATTGGATTTATAGAAACTCGTCAATCAGGATGGGGAGGGTCTTGAGGGCACAGGAGCTGAGGGAGCAGGCACTGATGGAGCTTTGCCTGCTTTGTGATGGGCCCTGCTTGCTCCCGTCTAGAGTAGGGGCAGTTCCCACTGGAGTTTGTTCGATTATTTGTATTCAGAAGCTAATACGCTAATAACATTTGTAATTTTCATGTATTTAGAGGGATAATAGCAAACTTATATGCATGAATTATATGTATTATAATGAACTCATTTTATTATCCTCGAGTTAATGAAATAGGTGAGAGTTACACATAGTTTTGCTTTAAAAAACAAGTCTTGCCTAGGTAAAAACACCTCTATCGAGCCAAAATAGATGTCATTATGAGTTACACACTTACCACACTAGCTCAAGTCATTTACTCTTATTTTCTTTTATCTAAAATATAAATCCTCTTCCATCTTAATTCCCCTTATGAACAGTTGTAATTCATTAACCCCAACAAACAATCAACAATCAAAACTTATGAATTGTATATAAACGTAGTAGATCCAAAATCTATCAGGGGAACAAGATACAATGCACAGGACAACCAATGTTGTAAGTATTCATGCATAATAATAATAATAATGTGAACAACCTATTGTCCCCATCTAAAGCTTAGTCATCAGATCCAAAAAATTGTTCCTCAAAAGTTACTGCCAACAAATATTCATCTATTTCTTCAATTTTTAAAAAAAAAAAAAAAATCATGAGAGAGAAGAAAGAAAATGTTACTGACCTTTGAGAGCAGAAGTAAGATTTCCGTTGGCAATGAAATCGGTGATGAGCAATTTCTCATCGGGCGCCCAGTAGTAAGCCCTGAGCCTCACCACATTCTGATGCCGGACCCTCGCGATCGCCTGCACCTCCGCTGCGAACTCCTTGTACCGCTGCCCGCCGCCCTCCCCCAGCCGCCTCACCGCCACCGGCACCCCATTGCCCAGCACCACCTTGTACACGATCCCCAGCCCGCTCTTCCCCAGCACGTACGCCGACGCCCGCAGCAGCTCGTCCAGCTCGAACTTGAACCCCTTGTCAATCGCCACCAATCTCCCCTCTCCGCTCTCCCTCCCGTTGTCCGACTCCTCCTCGTCTTCGGAGTGGTTCTCGTTCTGCCGCCAGCACATGCAGCTTCTTCTGCCGCCCTCGTTACCGCCCAGCTTCTTCGTGCCGGTGCAGCTGCACCCGGTATCGCGGTCCTTCACCTTCCAGTATACGTACACCAGCACCAGTCCTATCATGGCCACTCCGGCCGCGTCAGCTACCGATATCAGTATGATCAGGCTCGGCCGCAGGCCTCTCTTCCCTTCTGCCGCGTTGTCGTCTGATTCAGAGGCCGTGCTCATCGGATTCGGCGGCGGCGATTGGGATGCTTTCTGGCAAGAAACTTTCAGCGGGAACCCGCAGAGGGACGGATTGTTCAGGAACGCCGTCGGGCCTTGATTCACCAGCGAGCCCATCTGCGGTATCTCGCCGGAAAGGTTGTTGTAGCGGAGGTCGAGGCTGACAGAGGCAGGCAGATTACCGAGCGAGCTCGGGATCTTGCCGGAGAAACGGTTGTGCGAGAGGTTCAGAGTGCCGGATAGAGAATTCAGGTCGCCGATATCGGGCGGTAGCGGCCCGGATAAGTTGTTGGACGACAAGTCCAGCTGCACCAAGCTCACCATCTCCGGCCAGATCCCCGAGGGGATCTGCCCGGAGAACCTGTTATGAGCTAGCAATAGCCTCTGGAGCTGGCGACAGTTTCGGAGATCAGAGGGGATTTGGCCCGAGAGGGAGTTCTCCGACAGATCGAGGTTCTGGATTCGAGGGAGGTTGCAGATTTCTGGCGGGAGAATTCCGCTCAGATTGTTGTCGTACAGGAACAAAGAATGGAGGGAAGATGCATTGAAGAGCTGGGTCGGGATGGAGCCGGAGAGTCTGTTGCCGTGCAGATTCAATCGGCGGAGGAAGATTAACGTGCCGAGCTCGGACGGGATGTAGCCGGAGAGATTCTTGGCGGAGACGGCAATGCCAACGACACGAGGGGAGGAGAAGCCGGAGATGTTGGTGCAGGAGATGCCAGACCAGTGGCAGGGGTCGGAGTCGTCCTCGTTCCAGTCGGAGAGCACGGACGTTGGGTCTGAGGAGACCGCAGACTTGAAGGCCAGCAGCGAGAGCCCGTCCGGCGAGAGAGAGTCAATTTGGACGCTCAGAATTGTCAGCAGAAAGGAGAAGAAAGAGAGAATGTGCAGATTCCTCATGCTGCTGCAGAGTATAAGCAGCTGCTTCTCTCTGTTCTTGTTTATTGTGGGAGGTGTTTTGAGTGAAGGAGCTAGGGAGAGCTTCTTATTATTACCGATGGATGGTGATTGCTTTAGCTATTCTTATGCTTGTAACATGAGATACGACGGTTTTTGGCAAGTTTTGTTGCAAGAGCGTTTAAGTCTGGCTCAACCCAGAACCGATAACCGATCCGAACAGAACCGAACCGTTCTGGGTCCACGGTGTAGACAACAGATCGATCGGCGGTGTATCATTATGTATTAGATGCCTCAAAATACGATGGGAGAGGTTTTGATTGAGGGAGGCCCACCTCAGTCTAGAAAAGGGAGGGAGGGGAGTAGAAGGAAAGCAAGGCATGGGAGGAGTAGAAATGATGAGGGGATGTCGAGGGGCAATTAACATGTTTGTTGTGAGTGGGTTTTTGTTTTGGCATTGAGAAATGGTAAGGGAGAAGCAAAGATATGGGCTGTGGTTGATTGCTTGGACTTTAAATTTGTTTATATATCTCTTAGCATGCACTTTTCTTCTTTTATTTTCACCAATTTGGACCTACAGACTATCGACAGGGACCAGAATTACTCCGATTGAATGTTCCATGATATGTACAGTTATCCATCTGCATTTATATATCCTTCTCAGATCCCTAGTCTTGCATCTGATTCAATCAATTGGTCTGCAGAGGTGATCGTGCATTCAATACCGTCTACATGTTTAAATTTGGTCATCTGTACACATTGCAGCTCTTGCAAGCAACGAGATCCATTGGTCGCCCCTGTCTGCAGGCCCCGCCTTCCGAACTTGCAACTTGTGCTCATGCAAAGATGTAATACGATTATCTTTCGGCCATTTTGTTGGCTTCAAGAATAGCCGAGAAAAAAATTTTACTCTGATGGAAGAGTGAGCGCTAAGATTAATACAGATTACATGATGAGAAGCTAAACAAAAGGGGCTACAGTTAAACCGATAGACGAGTATGAAATGATTCGGAAATGGGACCACTGAGTAAATGAGAGTGGCAAAGTTTGGTAGAGTAGAAACTAACTGTGGAGCGGTTTGTGATTGCAACACATGCTACTACTAAATGTTGAGATAGTGACCAACAACTAGAGAAGCTTCAGTTGGGTTCGGTAGGTGTATGTTTTAAAACCCAAATCTGTCAGCATTTGATTATTTGTGAATATTAGAGTCAAATTTGAGAACTGGCATGAAAGTCTAGCTACCGTTGTTTTCTTCTTTGCGTGCGAGGCATCTCTTTCACAAAAATTCGTCTAAGTAGATAAGATATCACTAAGTGTGATTCGAATTTGTGGAAGCTTAAGCATGAAGTTATATGTAAAATTAACCAGCTACCAACCCAACTACTGAGTGATGCACTCAGTGACTAGAGTCCAAAAGTTTCCTCAAATCTTGTTACCGTCGAGTGATTTCACTTGCAGCACGTACAAAAACTTGTGTGTACTGGTACATCTGTTTATTAGGGTAGCTTGGATTTGATGGTAAATGTATGAAATAAGGATCCATACAAAGTGATACCGATACCGAAACCGAACACTGGACTATAAAGGAGCAAGAGAATCAAACATCATTTGCCCATGATCTCCAACTACACGAGCGTAACGAACCTCGAATCGCAAAAAAACAAGCAGATCCAGTACATACCCCTGCAAGTTGTCCAGAAGGCAACAGCATCCCACACTCTTGGTCTTTTTCGTAAGCCATGCTGACCACGGCAAAGACAATAGTGAGGGAACAAAGCGTTAAGAGAAGAATCCCAGATGATAAGGATCTTAGTAGGTTGAGTTATGAACAGGGATTTCATGTGGGGAGTTTCCGAAGGAGCACACTACTTTTTCTAAGTGAGCCCACTTTAGTGTACGGATATTTAAGTCCGGCCTCAATCAACCCACTAGAAAAATTGGTGTGCTACTTTGGAAACTCCCCAGAAATGCCACAAAATTCTAAAAGAAATTTTTTTTAAAAATATAACAGCAAGCATGCAATCTTTGTAGTAAAAATTAATAGTAGTAGTCGGTATGATTAGCTTGGCTCAGAAGCGAAGAATTGTGATGATGATCGAAGCAGGGCAGCAGAAATTATGGGATTGCTTGCGATGAACGAGCAGTGGGCCTTTTCTCTACTGCGCTAAGAAAGAAAAAAGATTACGTACAACTTGCACTCCTCCTCTGAGTGGCTCTGCAATCATCATTTAGACGATATTTGAGAAATGATTTTAGCTTTCCACAAACACATCAGAGACATCATAAAGGCCCCGGTGTGAGTTTCATGTAACGTTTATCTGCAGGTAATTTAAATTTTTAACCGGGGGAATAAAATAATGAGGGCTGTAAAAAAGGCTCCTAGCTGTTAGTGTATTAGTTGAGATAGGTAGTATTCATATAACCTCCGTATTAGTATCGAAGCTGAAATACGAGGTGTGTGAAAGGAGATTTATTTGATAGTAGATAGACTGTCTGGTCAGCATATAATGGTGGAAGGGGATGTTCAGCGCATACTTACTTTGTTTGAGAGATGTGATAATTATATTTGTCATCCCCTACTTTACAATGCTTATATATTGGAAAGTTGCTTTGTGGAATATATGTGTTGATCATGTGGCAAGTGAAAATAACAAGAGTGCATACGAGAATAGTATAGGAAGGTGACTTTCCTCAACAGGTATTGGAGATTGCGTTAAAAAATATATCTGATTTTTTGTATGGAAATGTGTATTGTTGAGAACTTATCTTAGAGGGCAAAACTCGCTTATATCATCTCTAGAGATCTTAATAAACTGGAAACTCACATAGATGTCACAGGAGTTGATATTTAGGGTGTATTTGTTTGCATGAAAGTAGAGAGAAAATAGTGGAAGTAAAGTTACTTCTTTGACTTCAGATGTTTGTTTAGCATCTATGTGAGTTGGAAGTAAAAAGTATTAATAATTTATTATCTTTTATTTTACTCTCTTTTTCTTTCTTCCAAGAAATAATTATTTTATTTCTCTTTCATCACTTTCTTCTTCTAAAAAATAAGAAACAAACACTAAAAGTATTAGAAGTGTGATATTTTTAACTTTCCATTATTAAAAGTAACTTCTAATTTTCTTACTTATTTTCACTACTTCTAGATATCCAAACACACTCTTAATAACAGTCAGATAAAAGTTTTTCCATGGCAGAAAAATGAACTCAAAGATTCTCGCACTGAGATGTATGTCAAATAATTATGATTAGGACTAGCAATTGCTACATGCTTGATCCATTCTAAGTCAGAGGCACGCAAACCATTAACTTGTGAGTGGTGAGAACTATTCCACCATGAACTCATTTCTTACCAAATGAGAGTAGTGGTTGCACTTGTAAAGAAAACTAATAGGAGCATAGTGCAATAACTCCGACTCTAAATAGCCATAGTTTAGTGATGGGATAATACACATCAGATCAGATAAGGGATTTATTTGAATTGGATAATAAAAATTAAATCTGATTAGAAATCTTACTTGATTTGGATAGTAAAGGGCCATCTGTTAAGAGAGGTTATTTGATTTAGTTTTTTTATTATTGAAAATCTTTTTAATAATTGAATTAAATACTATTGTTGAATATCTTCTTAGACTTTATTTTATTACTAGGAATTTTACTAGATTTTGATTATTTCTTATTAATAAATCTTGTAAACAAAATTTTCAAGCAAACACTGAAATGATGAGAATTAAATTTATTTTAGTATTGTGATTTATTAAATACAATTAAATATTTCATTGTGGATTCATCGGGAGTGAATGAAACATCAACTTAATGTGAGGCCGAAATTAATTCTTATCTTTAGTTCTATTTCAATTTTCTCCAAATTCCACATAACCTTAAATTAATCTTCCTCAAATTCTCTAAAATCTCCAAATCTCCACAATCAAATTCTAATATCCCCTTGCACGAACCCTAATTAGTTTTTGTACTGCATCACTCAGTTTTCAGAAACCGCAACCATGATAAAATGATGGAAGAACTGCTAAAGAGTCAATATCATAAAGAGCTTTTGAAGGCAGTGCAAATAACAGCAGCCTGAAAAGCTTCTCCATGAACAATGAGAGACACACCTCCAGGAGCTATCCACTAGCTCCACCATGAAATGTTGCATGATATCAGTGAGCCAGTGCTACAGCTTCCTCAATTGACATCTCATACTAATCAGTGGCTAATTGTAAACTATTTTAGCGTTTCCTTGCATCAAAGTCAGACACCAGCCAAAAACATGCTGAACTAGGTGCGACACGGAACAAAGTGCTATCCAGAAATAGGGGCCACCTCTGAGTGCTACACTAATACCGCACTAACCATTCTCTTTTTTTAGTCATCAATCTTACTTGACACAGATACAGGGCACAGATAGATCCCACAAGGAAAACTGCGAGTCAATTTTATGTACTAACAGGCAGGCACAGCAGTAACGTGACATGAGAACAAGATTTCTCATTTTTGAGCAACCAATGTTATGTATCATTCTGGTTGGATGCACTCTATAACATTGTCCCAAGGGTTATTAGATGTTTCTTCAAGTCATATCTAGCTACCTCCTCCTGAAGAACATGTTATATTATAAGAGCACCAAATCACTTAGTTTCCATAAGAGAGAATTTAGTTAAATAAATCATTTATTCACCAGTAACCTATGAAGAACTAATGCAGACATCGGACATGGATACAACATGATATGGATATAGGAACACGAAAAATCCTAAAAAAAATATAGTATTGTAGCTTTATGTAATGCCTCTATTTGGAATCAGGATAGCAGAATACCAACAACGTATTCTAATAAGAATATGCTAAGGTTCAATACAGTATTACTAAACTTGTTGCAATAATACTTAATAATACTAAGTAATATTTAAAAAAAAAAAAAAAGAATGCAACTTTTTATTAAGAAATATATTTGATTATAATGAAAAAAATATAAAGGGAATACAATGAAACGATAGGGAAACAATTACAGATAAAAGATAATGTTACAAAGTAAAAGCAAAATTAAAATAAAATATATACAACTTTGAAAGGCAAAGTTGGCTTCTATTGGACTTCAGATTAATTCTTATAGTGCTTCAGATTCAAGTTACTCTGACGTACTCATGTTGCCAGATTGCAGCTGTAATAGAGCATATATCACTACAAGAAAATATGAATTTCGTGACAAGAAAAGTCATCACTGAAATACGATTGTCGTCGCTAAAATTTTCTAGTGATGACATTCCTGATAACTTTTAGTTATTACGTATACGGCTGTCACGAGTACCAACCGTGACAACTTTATGATCTCATTACGAAATTTTCGTCACAAAAGTCCAGTTTTTTTTTTTTTTTTAGTGTATATATACATGATATAACTATAAAGCATTTCAATGCAAAATTAATTCTATTACAAGTATCAATTATTCAATCAAGTCTTGTGATAATAATCTTACTAGTTTTCATGTAACGAAATAAGTTGTCATATAACAATTTAAGTTAACAAGGAATCTACATTTTAATGTGATCGAAAACCATGGAAAAAATAATTCTAACACTCACAGATTCTAGAGATGTCCTCCATAGATTTAGAGATGGCTCGCACAGATTCAAGAAGAGACCTCCTATATGTGGAGATGGCACTTTAGTCCATATAACACTTATATCCATGTGACATTTAGGTCCATGCGACGATGATTGTCATTAATATTATTTACTAACGGTGTCATTTTAATCCGTCAATATTATTTCAATATCAGTATATTATATTACAGTATCACTATCATTTTAGTTTCATTAATATCAATTATATTTATTAACAGTTATCATTTTATGTCGTGTAAATATTATAAGCTTAAGTATTCTAAACTATAGTTAATATTTCTATGCCATAATGCCATTATATTCATACTTTAGATTAACTAATATCATTAAGTTCAGTTGGTTAGGTAAGTGTAAGGATGTAATAATCGTGTTATTAACCACTTAATTTCATTTTTCCTCTAACTATAATTTTTGCCTCATGGCATGATTATTATGTCAATTGAATTTTTATAATTTGCAAGTGGAAGTGGTTGGCATTCATACCCCCAAAAGCCATTACTAAACCTGAAAGAATGACACTCTTCAGTGGTGTATGTACAAACATTCAACTTAAATAGACACAGATATTTAATTTTAGTCTCTCAAATCTTTTAAGTTACTTCATTTTAGTCTCCTCTGTGTATCTTTCGTTAGGCCAGTTAAATTTTTGGTCCAAATTTACTAGTTATACTCTCGGAAGGGAGGGAAATGTTCCCTCTTCCTCTTCTTATTGAGTTCCCATATCCATTCTTCTCCTCTTTCTCTCTTCCCTCCCAGTTAATCTCTCTCTTCCTTTTTTCTTTTCTTTTCCTCACTTAGGATATATCGGTCATTTTCTCTATCTCTAAAATATTAAAATTAAAATCTGTCATTTATTTGGACGGAAAATCTAATAGAGGGACTAAACTGAAGTAAGTTAAAAGATTTGGAAAATTAAAATCAAAATATGAAGATTTTAGATACTAAAGTCTAATTTTTAAATATATAAGGAAAATATATGTAAAAACCTCTTATTTTTTTAGTAAAATCAAAGATAACCTCAAAAGCTAATTTTAAGCCACTTTAAATTTGTTCATGACCTTTCTCCATGAAATTATTACTCTCTCGGCAGCAGTGTCAGGGAACTTCTCAACCTCTTCATGCATCAAACTCTTGGTTTTCCTACTGATCATCAGTCTTGGCTCTTGCTCTACTTGAACCTGACCGAGCAACCACACGATCATCGATACACAGCCGATACTGCATCATATCCACAACCAGCGACTTCATATGCTCGTTAATGGAGTTCATCTGCTCCGTAGTGCTCAGGATCCGAGCTCGGTTCTCAATGCTGGACTCAATCTTCATTTGGATCAGCTCAGGTATCCTTCCCTGCAGCCAAAAGCAATGGCACCACAGGCAAAATTGATAGCAAGTCACAAAGAAAGAAAGTATAGCTTTCGTTGCGAATTGGTACCTCTGAACCGGTAATTAGCTTGTTTAGTAGAGTGGAGGAGTGCGAACTGGTGGCTACATCTTCATGGGAGCGGCATAGACGAGTGAGTGTCCCTGCAGCTTGCGCATTGTTCGGCCCAGGAGTCTTCTCCAATGAACAGATGCGAGGCCGAAGGCGATTCTTCTGCTGCTCCCTCGCTGAGAGCGAGGATTCTGGGATCACCGCCAAGTTTGTTATATGTACTGCGTAATTAATAGGGACAGAAACTTGGATAAGATGGACACATCATCATACAGGTTTAGTAAGGGAAATTTTATTTGCACACGAAACATTTTATTATTTTCTTATGATTTTAAAATTTATAAATAATTATAAGTTTGTTATTATTTTTTTAGATTAAGTTGTCCTTATAAATTTCAAACTAAGACTTTTTAAAATTTGAAACTATAACTCATCGTCTTCCTCCTCTATTTTCTATCTAAAAACTTAAATATTTTTTTTTATTATTTAATAAAAACACATCTCCTACAAAATCATCGATTTAATTTCTTGACCCCTTAAAAATTTTTACATTAACGTTCTAGAAAAGATTAGAAGAATTTTAAATTATTCGATTTTACCGTGACAAGTGAAATTTGGGTTTTGAGTTTGAGTTTGAGTTTTCTTATATAAATGGAAAATTCCAATATGCAATTGGTGTCAGAAAACAAATCTAAGATACGATTTGAATTTTTTTTTTAGGTTTTATGCGTATTTGTTTGAAATTTATTATTAATTAACTTTTTTTTAGGAGAGACTTCGCTTGCTGGTCGGTTATTAATACCCGACCAGTACGTTTTTTGGTTGGGTATTAATATCCGACCAAAATATTTTTTGCTCTTAACCTAATATCCGACTCAAACAAAAATGAATAAAAATAATATCGGACTGGGTGAGGAGTTAGATAAAAGGAGGATGAGTATTTTTTAGAAAAAATTTTTGGTGCAGAAAGTAAAATAATAAAATTTCAAAATAAGAGTTTGGTGTAAAAAATAACCAGGGCACTAAGAATAAAATGTAGTGTGCAAATAGAATTTCCCGTTTAGTAGGCAATGTTATCGTGTGATCACCTTTGTCGTGAGTGAAAGTTCGGACAACTTGCCAGGTCGCGACGTCCCAGAGGCAAGCAGTGCAGTCCTCCGACGCAGAGATCAGCAAAGTTCCTCCTGAGTTGAAAGCTAGTGCAGTGATGGGTCCTCTGCCAAAAAAAAAAAATTAGTTCTCAACCAAATAGAATACAAAAAAGAAACTTTGAATACGGAAAAACTCAAGATCATAGTCTACTTGTGTCCATGTAGGACTCCAGATTCATGTTCTGAAGCCGTGGCTTCGTTGTCATGGAGCCCCAGATCGAGCACATTGACAAGTATCTTCCCATCTTCCCTCCCAGCAAACAACAGCTGCTCTCCTGGATCCGTAGCAGCTGCGGTAACGCCAACTGAATACGCGTGGTTTTGTAGTGTACTTCCCGAAACAATATCCCACACCTATGAAGCACAACAGGCAGTAGCATTTGTGAACTAGCATCACGCTTACACAAATACAGCGATTAGAATGTTGAACTGACCTTGCATGTACCATCAAGCGAGCTTGATATTATCGCAGAGCCAGACCAGGCTGACACGGGTATAAGACCAGTGACCGATGATGCATGCCCCGACAAGTTATGTAATGCTGGCAGGGTTCGGCCAGTTGGAGGGTCTTCGACATTCAGTAAGCTTGGATCAAGCACGATAACATCAAGACCAACAAAACAAGGTGGTATACATAACATCAAGATTGATATATATGGTTGTTACCTGATCATAGACCATATACAGATTGTACCGTCCTCGGAACCTGATATTAGGAAGGAATCATCGCGGGAAAGGGCTAAACAGGTCAGAGACCTGTGATGGGCGCGCCAATTCTTCAGCAGCTTTCCACCTGCGACCTACCATCGGACGAGTTGACATTTTACTTGTGTGTCGTGAAGTAAGCATAACCAGTTTGTCAAAAGAGGAAGAGAAATATCAGCAATATCATGTGTATATATTAACGATATCAGAAATATCAGCAATATGTTGTACCTCAAAATCCTATATATATAGCACATACGCACACAGAGATAGAGAGAGAAAGAGATAGGATTTTGAGATACCTGACACACAACGTAGCATCTATCTATCTGATATTGCTGATATATATCAATATGAATCGACATTTAAATTCTTGGTTTATATATTTCTTTAATGCTATTTCAATTTGGAGTTTTAGTCACATAAGTATTATATAAAGGGTTAGGATATTAATATAAAGGGTAATAATATAAAGGGTTATACTCCCATCCACACACATCTGGAATATGGGACAAAATATTCTCAGCTAAATATGAGAGAGTTAGAGCACATCAAGCACTTGCTTCGACATGCTGGAACATATGAAAAGAAAGAAATAGCAGAATTTTTAGAGATACCGCACATCCTATTGATGCATGTATTGCTAGTGTATTCTCTGATATTAGTGACTGAGCAGGTTTGCTCGCTGAAGGAGGCAGGTTGGAGGAGAGGAGAGAATCACTGGAAAATGAACACACTCCAATCCGACGCTAGTGGTGTGACAGCTCCCTGATGGACGAAGACAGGAACGATACTTGATCCAGCCTTCATCACATCACCTTATTGGTCGTTCTGACAGAAAATCTATAGCGCCACATGTTTTAGATTTGATGTAATTTAATTATGATGTATTTTGATCTCCGATATGGAGTAACATGTACTACTTATAATGTATTTTGTTGGGCTCATATGGAGCTTTCTTTTGTAAAATATTCTATTAAGTTTGTTTAATGGAACACGGAGGGATCACCCACCATTTTTTTTTTTTTTAAATAATATAAAGGGTAAGGATAAGATATACTAATATCCTCAGCAAAGAAACTCTGAATAAATGAAGTAATTCCTAATACATGGTATGGGATATCGATTTATAAAACAGAAGCGAGTTAGGATTCATACCTTCGAGTAGATTAATGGACAAGCATATCAACGCTATGCTAGACAGTTGGAAAACTCCATACCGACGGGATCTCCTCCCAAGGATCGAGTCTTAGATGGTAGAGACTACTACCGTAGATTATATGTCAATTTCATAAGAGAAACGATATATTGATAAACTAATAGCAATTAAGCACAACTAGTTGCATGTATATATAGGGTTCATAACACGCCTAAAGAGAGACTGTTTCCAAATGCATCATGTCTAACAAGAATTAAAAAGCGGGATTTTTTTTTCTTTTTTTTTTTTTACCTCCCATACATAAGCATTTCCTGAAGGAGCTCCACCAACAAGGTACACACCATCCCTGGAGCTAGCAATAGGCCCAATGGCCTCCATCGGATAGCTTACTTGCGGCGCTTGAGGCTTCAAGCAAAGCAAGAAATCAATTTTCATAAACAATGCTCGGACTCTGCATTGGATTTCAGATCCTTTACCTTGTTGAGATGCCAGAAGAAGATGGCTCCACATCCGAAGGGCCGATCCTTTTGGAGCTGAGAGGCAACAAGGACATGATTGGGAAGGCAGAGGAGGCTGCGGGGAGGCGAAGCGGACGTCTGAATCCGGAGGAGAACCTCGCCGGTTTCTAAATCCCATACTGTTATGCCTGCCTTCTTCGTCGGTCCGCAGACGGCCAGTGCCTCCTTTCTCATTGCCACCACTTTCTAACTCCTGTCTCAGCTCACTGATGGGAGGGACACTGGTTTTGGGCAGAGGCAATGTGATGAAGAATGAAGAGCAGCATGAGTCACGAAAGGGAGGTTGTAACTGAAAGCCTGCGGCTGTGACAAGTGGGTAGCATGTCGTACAAGACAACAAAAAGGTTTGAAGAAGGTTAATTTTTCGTTCATAAGGAGAGAGCAGTTACAAAATGAAATTAATGAGTCAAATATTAAAAAAAAAAAAAAAAAAAAAAAAAGAAATTGGGAAGGAAAGTTGTTTGAGAATAATAATATTATAAGGTTTGAGAATAATAAAATTGAAGAGGAGGGAAAAAGTTTGAACGAATTATAAATAAAAAAGCGCCCACCGTGGGGCTCGAACCCACGACCACAAGGTTAAGAGCCTTGCGCTCTACCGACTGAGCTAGACGGGCATGTGTTATGTTGTGATTAAGCCTCCGATTCACAAAGACAAATGCCTCTTTGATCCCCTCTCAATGCAACAGGGAAAATAGCAAAGAAAATAATAATAATAATAATAAACGTCTAAGAAAAGGAGAAAACGAAGGGGGGAAAAAAAAAATATTTACATTACTTAACCACCATAACACAAATTCTTTCCCTAGCACTGATTCACTGAGAAATTCTTGCTGCTCTTAAACAACAAACTTATAGTCTTCCCTAACCTCCTTGATCTCAACTTGCAAACTGGCTTCGGTTCTACGACCGACTCAGTTTCTACGTCTCTTACGTCCTTCTGCAACTCTTGCTGCTGCATCGGAGATGGCGGCTCCCTCTGCCGCTGTTCTCTGAACAGCTTCAGCAGCTGCCGAGATGTCTCTTTCCCTCTTGCAGTCCCATTGGCCGACAGTGATACCAACGCCGGTATAACCCCCTCCTGCAGCACCATGTGGCTGCAGTTATCGCAGTTAATGCACAGAACTAACAGGCACGCTACGGCCTGCTCTTGTTCGGGTGGCTCGCCTGTGTCCAGCACCACTGCCAGGGAGCTAATGAACCCTGGGGTTTCAACCATCTTTCTCTTCGCGTCGGGGCTGGGGAGCAAGTTCATGAATACAGCAAGAACTTTCTCCGTCCACGTGCAGACAGTGAGGAGATCGTGGAGGCCACCGATGATGTCAGCAGCAAGGAGAAAGGGGATGTTTGGAGGATGGATGGAGAGATTGAAGAGAGCATAGAGAGCATCGTGCTTGCAGCAGGCGGATTGGGGGCTATCAGGGTGGAGGAGGCAGACAAGGAAGGTGACGGCATTGCTTGAGCCGATGATAGGTTTAGCCTCGTCGAAACAGGAGAGGTTTAGATAGAGAGCAGTGGCTGGTTCAGTTGTTTCAGAGCTTGAGATCATCTTCTCTAGGAGGGGAATCACTCCACCAGATAACAGCATTGCTTTGTTCCTGGCATTCCATACACCAGAAACGATCAGAACTAAATACATCATAGAACTGGTAGTCAGCTGGGGAGTACAAATGAAAAAAGATAATAAAAAATTAGGAGAACGTAACTTTAATGGCCAGTTATTAAGCTGATCGTCAACTATTGCAAATTGCACGAACAGAGAAAGAAGCGAGAATGACAACAAATCATCGCATCGATGATTTTATCAGAACAACTAAAGATTTGGCCTTGATCAAATTTTAAGACTAGTCATCTAAACTAAAGGTTGACAACTTCCTCTTTTTGAGAAGGAAATGGTGAGGGTCTAAAACTGGAGGACGCCATCATACTTTAAATATTGATACTGTCATTTAGAACGGCATCAAAAATGCCTAGAAAATAAATGTCAGAAAGTATGTGTGTCGTGAAAATATAAATCAAGTGAACATCATGAAACATAAACTGATATATCCAAACCAAAGACAGGACGTCCAATGTTTAGTTTGTCAGGAACTGATATTTACTGCGTAAGTTTCCAGTTACAAGCTGCAAGATGTACCGAAACTAATGGGCTATGGAATTATAGTTAATTCTAGTTTAACCCCACATGTTACTGAGAATATAAAGAAAGATAACGATAGAATCGAACAGATACCTGTTATTGTTGACAGCAAGGTTGAACAGAGCCATAGCTCCAGTCTCCTGAGCTTTTTCATCCTCTTTGTCAACGGCTAATCTCAAGAACTGGATCAGGGCCTCGCCAAATCCATTGGCACCCATGTAGATCCTTGCCTCATCATCATCCTTCAGCAGAAATCTGATCTGTTCCACTGCCTTGCGTTGCTTCCTCCAACTTTGACCATCACATAGAACAGCCAGTAAGCTTTCATATCTTCCACACTTATCAGCATCACCATCATGGAAAAGCCCACCATCTTCAGTGTTGATCTCATTCCCTGCCAATTCATCTAAAGTACCGCTCTCCTCCAACTGAACCACCTTCACTTCCTTCAGCTGGATAGAGTTCACACTCCCCAGGGATCTGGAATCTGCAGCCTCATATTCTGACACGACCAACCTCCAATAATTCAGGTCAAGAGAATCTGGTGGTCCATGAGGAATTGGAGTCCCATTTTGCTCGCACCAGCTAGCAATTAGGCCTTTAACACAATAATTTGGCGTTAGAATAAGATGGTCTAGCTGTTGCTGGGTTTTTGGGCAAGTATTATGCCCATCTTTGAACCATTTCTCGATGCAAACACGCTCATAAGTCTGTCCAGATGAAATGATGACTGGGTCATACATGAGTTGCAAGGAGATGGGGCACCTAAACTCCTCAGGGGGTACCGACATGTTTCCAGACTTCACCCCATTTTGCTTGAAACTGAAAGAACTAGGTCCAGAGAACTGTCTACTGAACACCTGCCCAGTTGCCTCATAAGCAAAGGTGGGAGAGCATGGACTTGATCCTTGTGAGTCAGTGTCATCAGCCATGTCGCCTCTGAAAAGCTTAGAATATTTTCTCATGAGATGCAGCAAAAATACCACGATGGATTCTTTCCGCTTGTCTTCCTCAACCCTAGCTCTCTCAATCAACTTCTTTAGAGCTCTTCTCTCAGTTAGAGCTGCTCTTGAAGATGTAATGCCCAGCTTTAGTGCAGCTTGATGGAAAATCTCAAGTTCATCAACATCATTCGAGCTGCTGCTGAATTCTCTCTCCCTCTGAAGCAATGCAATGATGTCATCACCTAACTGCTTCTCTGAGTGATCCAAAGCAAATACAGTTCTCTCCAAATTGTCAACCATCTCCAAAATCTAGCACAAGTGTAGAAAAATGAAATGATAAGCAACAGAACAACCACGACCACAACTAAGCCTTTTATCCCAAATACTTCGAGTAGGATACATGAACCAAAATATGCCAGATCGATCACATGGATGATCCTTCTCCACTCATTCCAATCGAGCAATACGTCTTCATTTAAATGAAGACAAACGTAGCAATGTGTCTTCTTAAGAGCCAGCGACATAATTTTAACAGAGCTCGTATGAGTTTAATTGCTCATGGACGCTATAATAAGGATACTAGGAAGTCTACTAATCTCAAGGCTGAGAAAGAATTGACAGTAAATCTTAAAAAAAAAAAAAAAAAAAAAAAAAAATCCACGTAGGTTATGTAGAGGTATAGAATTACAACTTTTTAGTAAATATTTCACACAAACATGGCAGATCTATCAATGGGAATAGTCCTAGTTTCAATTCCTGGCTACCGCTTTTATTTACAAGGTAAAGAGAAAACAAAACAACAACATTCCGATAACAATTGTACTTATATAGTAGAGGGGATCTTCACAGAAGCTGCCCCATGGATACTAGTTAAAGAGATGCCTCAACTCATTATTCAAGAGTAACAAGGTTCACTTACAACTATATTAAAAAGAATTGACGAACGCTAGTTGATAGAGATTTCCGCCGTCACTAGTCCTGTTTAATAGAACTGTAAGGATTTCTTATCAAGCTTATTTGCGACAATTAATCATTTAAAAAAGCTTATCCACAATAGTAGTTCCTCTTAGATCCTGACATATGTAGTTTAATATACCTGCACTTTGTTCACCAAGTGTACTTAGGTCCTTTTCCCTATAGTCCACAACATGAAGGCACGAAGTAATCTGAATTTAGGGATGAGAATGGGTGGTTCCAAAGGCTAGTTTTTGGCCCGCTCTATTCAAATTGTAAAATTAAAAAAATATTTTTTTTATTTTTAATTTAAAATTTTGAACAGAGCGGGCCAAGGTATTCATTGTGATAATCAGACTGCTAATCTTTTGGCAAAAAACCAAGTATATTATTCAAGAATAAAGTACATTGATGTTCGATTTTACTTCATTAGGGAGATACTGAATGAGGGTGATTTTTTTTTTTTTAAGAAGATTGCATATAATCTAGCTAATTTTTTTTATCAAGGTAGTGTGAGGTGCAGGGACTCGACCAATATCTTGCACATTTGAAGAATTTCAAATCAGTGTGTCTAATTGATGTTTATATTCACATCTCTGGTGATGTTTCTTTGTCTTGAATCATTTTAGAAGCTTATATATTGATACTCTTCCTAAAGTTGAAAATCTCGCTAAGGTGAATATTTGTTGGATTTTTTGTCAATATTTCAGGGACCCATCGATGGCCCCTGGTGGCCATCGATCAATGCCCATCGAAGGGTGTAGCAAACCCTACAGGGAAGGGTCCCCTCAAGTTGGCCTCCTATCGGTGGTGTATGAAGTTATGAAGCATGAACACTTCAAAATAAGTGTCATGTCCGTATTTGATATGTGTTGAACGTGATACATGCATGACACTTGCCAATGTGTATTGAACACACCAAAACCATATCGGATATTAAAACTTAAAAATTTTCATATCGATGTTGTTTCCATTTGCAAAAAGTCAATACAAATTGTGTAATGGAAACATATCCGCTTTCAAAAAAATTAAAGAGATTACATGTTGAGAAGCACTATGGAGTTGTGCATTGCCTAGAAGACAATTTTTTTGACATAAGAAGGGTACTTAACTAATAGGCCCCAAATGCCTTTTAAAGATAGAGATCTTAAATATTTTATTTAAGGTATTGGTCCACAGGATTGAACTTACATTCTTTTCTTAAATAGTTATTTGATTAGAATTTATATTTTAAATCATTAAGATTTTTTTTCTTTTCTTTCTACATCAAAAAATATGCCTTAAAGATTATGAGTTTTGATGCACATTAGATATATTACATGCATAACTATGAGCATATTTATATCACCATGTCACCGTATCCCTATATCCTTTTTCTAGACTTTGTCGTGTCTCCGTATCCGTATTATATCTAGATCCATACTTCATAGGTGTAGACCCATCAGTGGCAAGCCATCATTGCCATCAGGTTGGTTTCGGATTTAGACTCCTAAATTGTCAAATTGGATCCTTTTATAACTTTGCGCCTAACAACTCTAAACTATAAAAGGATGAACGAAAGACTTTTGGCTAGAGTTTTGGAGACTCTTTTATAATCTTTGAGAGTTTATAGCCGTCTTCTTGAGAGTGAGAGACCTCTTATGTAACTTTGAGATACTTGTAATATCCAAGATTTATACTAGTAAACATCATCAAATAGTAGAGATTTGATTTGGCCCGTAAACGTAAGACTTACTCGGAACCACATTAAATTCTTGACGTTCTCTCGTTTATTTTCTCTTTAATTTCTTTAATCTCCCATAATTTTGATTTTGGCAATTTATTTTTATCACCTATCAATGGAATCTCAAAAGTCCTTAATCTATTTGAAGGACTTCCGTTTGCGTGCCTCTTGTATTTGCAACAACTCCATCACTAGCTCCCTGTCTGTTCCATTATATTTATGCAGGCATGCATAAGAATATTGTTGTTAATGGAGCACCATTGCCGCAGTGGGTTTCGGTCCGCCGAAATGGGTCCAAAACCGGCCCAAATAACTTGTTATGTTTTGCAAGGGTTTTATGGCGGCTGATTAAATCAAGTGGGGGAGATTTAATTTGTGATTGGCCAAGGTTTTCTATTCTCTTTGAAATAGAACTGCTGCTTGTTTTCTTTTGGCCAAAGCAAACAAACGGCTGAAATAAATTAACCACATATATAGAAACCTTGGGCTGCTGCTATTATTCGGCCAAAAGGAAAGAAATTAACCACATATATAGAAACCTTGGGCTGCTGCTATTAATTCGGCCAAAAGGAAAGAAATTAAAGGTGAGCGGTGAGCTTTCTTTGCGGTTTTTCGGCCGAAGTATAAAAGAAGGCGGCTGGTTTTTCTTGTGGCAGCAGCAAGAGAAGAAATTTTATTTGCAGCGGAAGCAAATAATTTGTTGGTTACGGCTCGTGAATAGAAGCTGGTGGCGGCGGCCGAAGCAAAGAGGAAAATTACTGCAACAAGAGGTTAGAGTTTGATCTCAAAATCTTGTGTGATTTCTTTGTAATTTCTCTTGTGGTTGAGAACTAGAAAGTTGTAATCCTCTTTTGATATAGTAAAAGTTTTTCGATCGTATCTCCTTGAACGTAGGCATATTGCTGAACCACGTTAAATCTGCATGTTGTCTGTCTCTGCTATTTTTCTCTTCGGTTAACTATTTAATTTCGTTGGTTGTTGCATTAGTATTATTCCGCTATTTTTTGCTAACAATTGGTATCAGAGCCCTGTTTCGGATCAGATTTCACTCAGATCAGCGTTGATTTTGAGTGGGAGTTATGGCGGAAGATAGGAAGAGAAAAATTGAAAATTTTGATGGGACAGATTTCCAATGGTGGAAATTGCAAATGGAAAATTATTTATATCAAAAGAATTTACATCAACCACTGTTTGGAAAAAAGTCAGAAAAAATGACAGATGAGAAGTGGAAATTGTTGGACATGAGGGTTTTGGCACAGATTCGATTGTATCTGACAAAGCAGGTTGTGTTCAACGTCTCCAAGGAGAAAACCACTTCAGGTTTGATGTCAGCATTGACTAAATTTTATGAGAAGTCGTCTGTTTCAAATAGACTGTTTCTAATGAAAAAATTGTTCAACTTGAGAATGCTTTCTGATAATTCAGTTGTTAATCATTTGAACGAATTTAACACATTATAGGCACAACTTGAATCCTTAGATTTTGTCTTTGCTGACGACATTAAAACTTTGATATTTATGTGTTCGTTACCGGATAGTTGGAGTAATGTTGTTATGGTCATCAGCAATTCTTCTAATACTGCTCTTAAATTTGATGATATTGTGAGTACAATCATGAATGATGAATTGATGAAAAAGAGTATGGGTGAGAGCACAGTTTCTACAACTACTGCTCTGTCTGTTGATAAAGACAGAAGGAAAGAAAGAGAAAGAAGTTTAAGTAGGGAGTCGAAATAAAGAGAGAGATCAAAATCTAAGGGGAAGTTCAAGAAAAAGTTAGTGTGTTAGAAATGTAAGACAGAAGGTCATATAAAGAAGGATTGTCCAAATAAAAACAAAGAAGGAGTGAATGTGGTGAATCCAAGTGAAGAGTATGATGACTTGTGCGAGTATGATGACTTGTGCTTGTCTACTCATACAGAATCGAGATCAGATCTGTGGTTTGTGGATTCAGGGGCTTCGTTCCATTGCACTGCTCGTAGAGAATGGTTTGAGAATTATATCCAAGGTGATTTTGGGCATGTGACTGTTGGTAATGGGCAGGAATGTAAGATTGTCGGTAAAGGGATAATTCAGTTAAAGTTGCACAATGGTGGAAAGTTGCTTTTACAAGAGGTCAGGCATATACCAGATTTGAAGAAGAATTTGATATCTGTTAGCAAGCTGGATGGCGAAGGTTATCAAATCTCATTTGAGAGGAAACAGTGGAAGATAAGCAAAGAAGCAACGGTAGTGGTCAAGGGTGAGAGAGTGGGAACTCTATATTTACTCTCAAGTTCGGTGGATCACGTTATTTCTTTGGCCACCGTGAATAATGAGAAGGCTATCTTATGGCATCAGAGGCTCGGTCACTTGAGCGAAAGCGGCATGAGGTATTGCAATCCAGAGGTATGTTGACAGATATGAAAGATGCTAATTTTTATTTCTGTGAGAACTGTGTGTTTGGAAAGCAGAAAAAAGTTAGTTTTATGAAAAATGGTAAGGAGAAGAAAACCGAAAGATTGGAGTCGGTATATACAGATGTAACGGGGCCTTTTTCGGCAAAGTCTCTTGGAGGTAATTCTTATTTTGTCACTTTCATAAATGATGCAAGCAGGAAAACATGGGTATTCGCACTTAAGCAGAAATCCGATGTTTTCAAGATTTTCAAAGTATGGAAAGCTCTTGTTAAGAATGAAACAGGTTTGAAGGTGAAATGTCTGTTGTCAGATAATGGTGGGGAATTTTGCAATAAAGAGTTCGATAACTATTGCTCTACCCACGGGATCAGGAGAGTAAAGACTGTACCGAGGACACCGCAGCAAAATGGCGTGGCTGAGATGATGAATAGAACCATTTTGGAGCGAGTTCGAAGTATGAGACTACATGCAGGTTTGCCTTTGCAATTTTGGAGAGCCGCTGTATATACGGCAGTTTATCTGATCAACAGGAGTCCAGCTAGTAGTTTAGATGGAGGAATTCCAGAGAATGTGTAGTCTGGTAAGACTGTGAATTATTCATTCTTAAAAGTATTCGGTTGTATAGCATATGCACATGTGGATCATAAGATGAGAAAGAAACTTGATTCTAAATCTCAGAAGTGTGCATTCATTGGATATGGTGGCGACGAATATGGTTATCATTTGTGGGATTATGAGCATAACAAGGTGATTCGTAGCAGAGATGTAGTATTCAATGAGAGCTGTATGTATAAAAACCGAATGGAAAGTAAGAGTGACAATGCAGTGGAGAAAGAGCACTTGGAGCTGGATGAGCCACAGGATGGGATGGATCCCATGGATAAAAGAAAGGAAAAAATACCTACATCTGAAGGAGAAAAAATAACTACACCTGAGAATACACAAGTTTCAGATGAGACCGAATAGGAAAGAGAGCCATTGACTGAAGTAGATGGTTCTGGTACTTCATCAGAGAGTATTCCCACTTTGAGGAGGAGCACGAGGATAAGGAAGCCAATCCAAAAACTTTGTCTTCCTTTATATCATGTTTTGTATACTGATGCAGGTGAACCAGAGAGTTACCACGAGGCTATACAGGATAAATTTCGTCTTAAATGGGAGCAAGTCATGCTTGATGAGATGTCTTCTTTGGAGGAGAATCACATATAGAAATTGGTGAAGCGACCGGAAAATATGAAAGTATTGCATAATAAGTGGGTATACAGGGTAAAACATGAGCAGGAGGGACACAAAGGTTCAAAGCTAGACTTGTAGTGAAGGGATACGGTCAGAGAAAGGGTATTGACTTCAATGAAATATTTGCACATATTATCAAGATGACTTCTATCAGAGCAATACTAAGTATTGTGGCTGTGAAAGAATTGTATTTAGAGTAGCTCGATGTAAAAACTGCTTTCCTTCATGATAATTTGGAGGAGGAAATATACATGGAACAGCCGGAGGGATATGAAGTTAAAAGAAAGAGGAATTGGGTATGTCGACTGAAAAGAAGTTTGTATCGGTTGAAACAAGCGCCGAGGCAATGATACTTGAAGTTCGACAAATTTATGTTGGATTCGGATTTTGCCAGAAGCAATTCAGATCATTGTGTATATCTATAAAAGTTTAAGGATGGTAAATTTATTATACTTACTTTGTATGTAGATGATATGCTTGTGGAAGGTACATGCATGAAGAAAATTAATGATCTGAAGAGCAAGTTGGCAGGAAGATTCTCTATAAATGACATGGGTGAGGCTAAATAACTTCTTGGAATACAAATTACCCGAGATAAGAAAAGTAAGAAATTGTGGTTATCTCAGGAGGAGTACATCAAGAAGGTGTTAGAGAGATTCAACATGGAGAATACAAAATCGGTAAAGGTGGTCAGTTCAAACTGTCAAAAGAGTAAGGTGCTAAGACAGATGAGGAGACGAGACACATGGAAAATGTGCCTTATTCATCGGTCGTTGGGAGCCTCATGTATGCAATGATGAGTACAAGACCGATATTGCACATGCAGTGGGAGTAGTGAGTAGATTCATGAAGAACCCTGCAAAGGAATATTGGCAAGCGGTGAAGTGGATTTTCAGGTATTTGAAAGGTACTTCAAAGTATTGTTTATGTTTTGGGAGTGATAACATTGATGTGCAAGGTTTTGTGGATTCGGACCATGCGGGTGATAGAGACAATGGTAGGAGCAACACAGGTTGTCTTTACTGTAGGAGGGACAGCGATAAGCTGGGTTTCAAAATTACAATCAATTGTTGCTTTATTTTCGACAGAAGCTGAGTATGTTGCAGCTGCAGAAGCAAGTAAGGAGTTTGTTTGGTTGCAGCGATTGATGAGTGAGTTGAGTTTTGATGGAGTGGATTGTAGGTTATTCAGTGACAGTCAAAGTGCAATTCATCTTGCTAAGAACTCAGCGTATCATTTACGGACTAAATATATTCACTTAAGATATCACTTCATTAGATTCTTGTTAGAGGATAGCCAATTGAAGTTGGAGAAGATTGAGAACAGTAAGAATCCTGCATATATGTTGACAAAACCAGTTGATGGAAAAAAGTTGAGCTATTGCTCAACTTTGGTGCATTCGTGTTGAATGCTAAAATTGGGACTTTAAACGATCGAGGTAAAAACTTTGGACACTAGAATTATCATGTGTAGAGATTACAATTTTTGCAATAGGTCTCCAAATGGGAGATTGTTGTTAATGGAGCCCCATTGCCACAGCGGGTTTCGGTCTGCCGAAACGGGTCCAAAACCGGCCTAAATAACTTGTTATGTTTTGCAAGGGTTTTGTGGCGGCTGATTAAATCAAGTGGTGGAGATTTAATTTGTGATTGGCCAAAGTTTTCTATTCTCTTTGAAATAGAACTGCTGCTTGTTTTCTTTTGGCCAAGGCAACCAAACGGCTGAAAGAAATTAACCACATATATAGCAACCTTGGGCTGCTACTATTATTCGGCCAAAAGGAAAGAAATTAACCACATATATAGAAACCTTGGGCTGCTACTATTAATTCGGCCAAAAGGAAAGAAATTAAATATGAGCTTTCTTTGCGGTTTTTCGGCCGAAGTATAAAAGAAGGCGCCTGGTTTTTCTTGTGGCAGCAGCAAGAGAAGAAATTTTATTTGCGGCGGAAGCAAATAATTTGTTGGTTACGGCTCGTGAATAGAAACTGATGGCAACGGCCGAAACAAAGAGGAAAATTACTGCAACAAGATATTAGAGTTTGATCTCAAAATCTTATTTGATTTCTTTGTGATTTCTCTTGTTGTTGAGAACTAAAAAGTTGTAATCCTCTTTTGATAAAATGGAAGTTTTTCGATCGTGTCCCCGTGGACGTAGGCATATTGCCGAACCACGTTAAATCTGCGTGTTCTCTATCTCTGTTATTTTTCTCTTCGGTTAACTATTTGATTCCGCTGGTTGTTGCATTAGTATCATTCCGCTATTTTTGCTAACAAATATTCCCATATTTAAATATTAAATTTTGAAAAACATAAACAGTTATGAATGCTAGAGTAATCTGTTTGGACCAAACTTCAAAATCTCAGAATCAGCAATGGATAATGACCAATAGTTTATGATACTAGAATTGGAAAATACCAAACATATAGATCGGTAATATCAGCACCAACTTTGAAGCAAACATAGAGATTGGAAAATACCTTAAGATTCGATAGAATATTTGAGATACAAATTAGTATCAGCCAATAACAAAAAAATAAGTTTGGACCACCATTCACCAATTAAAAACTAGCAACGACACAGGAACTAGATGTAAATTACTTTCACACCCATACAACATTTATAGATAAAATAAGGTAAAGTATGACGGATTATCCATGTGAACACAAAGAATAATGATCTAAGCAGCTGGCGGGTAAGTAAAAATAATAAAGCAAGCTAGCCAGCTGGTCGGGGGCGTCACTGATAATTTCTTCTTTCGAAGCGTTTTGCCAATAGAGCGAAAGCGTCCTTCTAGGATGGAGCTTAACTTTTCAATGACATGTCATTGCATGTTCCTACAGTGGGGGCATTACTCGAAGCCAAACCGCCCGCCGCCCGATTAAGTATCAGTTGCTTCACTGGTAGGCCCACGTCAGGTTAGGAGGCATTGCATTGTCCCTCAATTCTTACCAACACTAGGTGTATAATCGACATCTAACTTATTATCAGTAGAAGATTCATAATGAGAAATTTATCTCAACAGACAAATCCAAATTATTCTATCAAGTTCTCTCATTCCTCCACCAATGAAAATTATAGGACATAATTTTTCTGTACATCAATTTTTTTTTTTTTTCTTACTCATAATATTATAATTGACCCATCTTCATGGAAAGGTATCAATTATTGTTCAAGATATAAGATATACATAACCCCACTGTGACAAGGAAAAGGCATGATTGGTGTAAATGGTGATGCAACCCATAAAAGGTCCATGGTGATTTTGCTTTCTAGTTAAGTATTACCTATAAGATGGCATATGTATCTTATGTTTTTTGCTAGATCAACTTCCTACATACAACAATTTATCTCAAGTATTTGGGGTAGGCTACATGAACCAAAAGAGAATCACGCCGGATCGATCACAGTGATAATCCTTCTCCATTCATTCAAACTTAAAATTTGCTGGCTATGGGGCTCGAACCCATGCGCACTTATGTGCAGAAGATCTTAAGTCTTCCCCCTTAACTTCCCACATAATGTAAAGAAATATAGGGGAAAAAGAACTCTTTTGGGGGAAAGGCTGTAGCCATAATGACAAGCAACTTAAGGACTTGTCATCCTGGGATATCAAATCCCACCCTTTATACGCTATTACCCACCCTCAACCTTCTATAACGTCTAAGCACTGTGGAAAGAAGCAGAAAAAGAAAAATGGGGAGGGATTATATCAGTTACAGCAGTCACATTAAGGATTTTAGAGTACCGCCAAGGTAATGCTTAGAAGCATAAATAGCATGGTCAGGACATACCAAAAGTTTCATACTACAGCTAGTATTTTTCCCCTACAAATCATGTAGCAATTAATCATCAATCTGCTGATCAGCATCATCAACATGTCAATCATGCAATATATCCATGGGAAGAACAATACAATCATCTTGGCATCATATGAGAGTCACATGGCCATAATAGACTCAGAGTTCAGTTTAGTTTCTCTTTGATGTGATGCACAAAATCTTGATTGCACACGACATGTATATAAAAAGTTAAAAACTAATCCAGCAAGATTACATGTTTGATATATGAAACATATCTGACAACCAGCATGTATATGTTGGGGAGAACGTCAGGTCCAACGGGGAGCATGATGGGTCTAAATACAAAACTGAGAACCAATTTGACCCAAAAACTTAAGCCCTTAGGTAAGGTCCCAACTTTGTATTTAAACCGATAAACTTTTTTTGTCCTATCCAAAATTAAGTCAACCAATTCGGACTTCAAACATCGGCTTCACTTCCCCTTAGGCCATAACCTGGCCCATTGACCCGACGACAACTTGGTCCGAACCTGAGCTCTGATACCAATTGTTGGGGAGAATATCGGGTTCAACGGGGAGCATGATGGGTCTAAACACAAAACTGAGAACCAATTTGACCCAAAAATTTAAACCTTTAGGTCAAAACCCCAACTTTGTATTTAAACCCATAGACTTTTTTTGTCCTATCCGATGTGGGACTATACTTATATATGAACTAACTTAACAGTATGCTATCAAGATATCAAATCCCACACTTCATATGCTATTACCCACCCCCATCCTAATATAACGTCTAGGCACTGTGGAAAGAAATGGTGAAAGAAAAGTGGGGAGGGATTGTATTAGTCACGGCAGTCACAATAAGGATTTTAGAGTACTTCCAAGCTAGTGCTTAGAAGCACAAATAGCATGGCCAGGACATACCAACAGCTTCACACTATAGCTAGTATTTTTCCTGTACACAACATTTAGCAATTAATCATCAATCTGCTGATCGGCATCAACAACATGTCAATCATGCAACTTCTCCAAAGGAAGAACTATACAATCAGCTTGGCAGCAAATGAGAGTCACATGGCCATAGTAGACTAATAGTTCAGTTTAGTTTCTCTTAAATTGTTGCAAAAAGTCTTGATAGCGTACAAGACACGTTTATAAAATGTTTAAAACTAATCCAGCATGATTACGTGTTTGATATATGAAACACACCTGACAACCAACAGCTTGTGGAACTATTTCCTCAACACACTTCAAGCTTTCCTGGAGAGAACATCTGGCCTTGTCAAATTTCATAAGAATGGAATCACCTGTTATAGCCTGTTAAGTCAACGAGTTCAATGAAAATGAGAAGCGGTGGTTCTGAACCATTAGATGCATGACTAGACTTGCGTAATGTCAGTGATCTAAAGTTTTACAAATAGTGTAATATTGCAAAAGGCACATTTGTCCAATTTAATTATAAATTCCCTATTTATCTGTGCAAAAGACTTCAGTTAGCTTCCACATCTAAATGTGGTTGACCTGGCATTGCATCCAATTTTATGTGATGGCGATATCAAGATGTTTAAAGAAAATAACTGGAGGTGTGAAAGGCAGTTGCGTAATACGACTGATCGGAAAGAAACAGTAACAGTAACTACTACTGTAGAATAAGAAAAAAGCATTAAGCAGAATAAACTTATTTTTTATATAGTAAAGAATGTTTTCACAAAACTGTATATAATCATTATTGCTTATGCTGCAACTAACTATTGCAATATTGCATCTCTCATTTACTCGCAGATTTTCAACACCAAAGCCCGCAAACCAATTTGATAAGATTCCTATAATTTTCCAATTCATTTTCTGATGCTTCTTGATATGAAAGTAGTCTCCATGGCAAAGCTTTGTAGAGTTGGAAAAAAAGAACTTCGATTGACATTGGAAAGAAGGTAATCATGACAAGTTGAAGAAGCATTTTTGCTTGTCAGTTCTTTTTCTAATAAATAACCATTTTGCATTTATTAAAAGTTCTTCCAACCTTAAATCTCACAACTACTCTCGCAAGCTGCATGGAATTTTCTTTACATGCAGTGCTGCTAATTTCATGTGTATTGTTGCATTCAAAAAGCTCATTGTAACTCTAATTGTCAATAACTCAAAGCCTCACCCATATTTCATCCTGCAATTGGCATCTAAACTCTCGCTTTCATGGTTCCCTCAATAACATCATCATCGTCCCCTATGAACACCTTTGAAACCTTGGTGCAGGATACCTGACAACTAGTTCTTTAGAAACAGCTCATACGGAGTTTGCTGAGGTCAGAGGGCTCTTGCAAGAGAGAAAGATGGCTTTGAGCTTAGTTGTAGTAGCTCACATGTCCAATGTAATGCTACAAATGGTAACACCTTCTAGTTCATGTACTAAGGCCTTGGAGAATTGTTCAATTGTTCATATTCTCAACAACCACCCATCAGTCTCTAAATCCCATTCTCCACAACTACCCAAAAAAAATTATAGTTTAATCATGCTAAAGAGGAAGAATGAAACATATATATATATATATATATATTAGACATATATATATATACATATATATTTACACACACACATGTGTGTGTTTGTTTTTGTGTGTGTGTGAGCTGCCAGCTCAGGTAAGTTATGTTTCGTGGTAAAAAAATAATGATCCCATTATCTTTTTCCAAGTTCTTTTAGGATCATGATCTCTACCTAATTAGCTTATTTATGATCAAATTTCATGAGATTTGAAGTTTATTTGTCCTATCATCAAGTCAATATAAAATGTTGTATTCACTAAAAACTGTTAATTTTGTATATACTTGATGAAAGATCAAATCAAAACTAAAACCCAAGAAATTGGGTATGACTGAACCTTGGGGGTCGAGATCATAATAAAAAAGAAATTTATTTTTAAAAAAATATTAGAGATAGAGGAAATAGACTACAGCTCGGGTAACTTAAGTGAGGTAGCATGCATGTACATACGTACGTACGTACCTACACACACACACACACAGACATACATACATACATACATACATACATACATATATATATATATATAATCCCATTTCCATTTTATCTTATCTATAAATGTTACTGCAAACAGCATTCATTTCTAAGTTAAAAAAACTTAGAAAAATAAGGCGATAGCCAAATTAAATTTGTAATAACATTTTTTCAACTAGAAAACGAAAGAAAGCTCACCAAGTAAAGCTTGCTGCATTCCGAACAATGCCGGAGGAGGTTCTTGGCTTTGTCAAGAGCAACATGTACTGAACACAGTGCCTGTATGCCGGACTTGCTTCTGGGCCTCCCTGATTCTAAAATTGGAAAGATCTCCAAAATTCTACAGACAAATGCAGAAAGTTGCTTGCACATGCCTCCATGTAACTGCATTGTACGACAATCAACTCATCTTAAAACCATTGTACAATAAAAGAAAACACATGTTTCCAAATTGGAATAATACTAACTTCAGTGATACTTCAACAAAAAATGAGATTAAAATTAAGTTATTGATATATCATCACTACACAATAAATAGGTCTAAATACAAAATTCCTCTCAAAATTACATTTTTGGGAATAATAGAGATGAGCTGGTAAAAAGCATAATCCATTAAAGCCATCTCTACATTCAAAAAAATTTATAATGGCAGACACGTAAAAAAAAAAAACAATTGGTTAAAAAATTTTGAAAATATTAACAGCCAATTGTGAAAGAAAATATAACAACAAAAATTTTATTTTATTTAAAAAAAAAATTGATTTAATTTTGGTTAGAACAGGTAAAAATTAAATACCTTAGCATCACCAACTGCAAACAAATTCTCTTCTACCTCGGCAGCATACGATGGCTCAAACTTGCTCATCTGATCCCAAAATAAAATATCAAGAATCAAATTACCAAAACAATGATCAATTTGATCTCCATCAATCTCCATAATTAGCAATGTCATAAACAAACATCAATCAACTAAAACAAATGAAAACACTTTCATATCAATTCCCGATGCCAGCCTAAAAAATCAAATTGAAACACAATAAGAACTGAAAATGCTGCAATTATCCTTAGATTCCCAAATATTTGGATGAAAAAATAATGGAATCTAACACAAAATTACAGTTGGGGTTTTTAACGAATTTATTGGCGATTTTTACCTTGAGAGGAGAGATTTAGCCAAGGAGGTTTCATCAAACATGGATCGAGATTCGTCTCTGGCATGGACAGCATTGAGAAGGCGTCATCTCCTCCGCCCAAAAAACTAGGGTTTTTTTAAACAGAAATCTAGGAGGAGGAGATGGAGCTATTTTTATGCAGCAGAGGAGAGAGAAAATAGAGAGAGAAAGAAGAGTGAGAACGAAAATAGGGGGAAAAAATTTAGATTTTGCACTTGATCATGATTAATTAAAGTAAACATCAACTGTTTGATTATCTATTAATTAATAGTTTGTGAGTTTTTAACAGATAAGTCCTTTCTTAATTTTAATATTACAAGGAACAAAGCTTAAATCAGTTATCATGAATCCATAAATGAAAATGTGACGATTTACTCTCTGAATCTTGTAACTAAACGATATGATTAGTAAAAAAAAAATGATTGTGGAATAGTTTTAAGGGTTTATATAATTTGAATATCTTATGAATGTTCTGAAATTAAAGAGCTTATCTATTGACAAAGTTTATAGAACAAATGAGAATATTGTATTATCTAGTTTGCTTAGTGAAAACACATAAAGAGAGGTTTTTTTCATAAACTTTTAATTATAATTTATGAGAAGTTAAACTAATATCATTTTAGGTAGACGTGGCAAGTGGACCAGGTGGTTCGTCTGAGCAATGCCGGCCTGGGTCCCTAGCTCGGGCATTACCCGAGTCGTCAGTATGGCTCGGCCTAGGCGGGCCGAACCGTGTTTGGCACGTGCCGGGCACGGCCCGGCACGTCTTGAAAATTATTTTTTAGAAAAAAGCTAGCGTGCCTGGCACGTCTAGCAAATTATTTAAAAAAAAACTAGCTGTTTATAACTGTTTAGGGAGTTTTTGCAATTTTTTTGCACTGAGCCGTTGGGGATTCTTACAATTTTTTTACAAATTTTGCCCCCAACGGTCAAAATGGCCATTGGATGGGTTTAATGAAAATAGAACTATCATCTTGTAGTTAAATTTTAATGAATAACACCATTTGCATTTCATTTATAAATTTTTAAGCAAATTTGAAAATACAACTAGAACATTGTCACACACTTATTACCCAATTACACATATTACACTATATTATATAACCGAAATTAGTTCAGTTTTTAATGAAAGTAGAAATAACAAAATACTTTAAAATATTGCTCAACCCATGAAAACTAAATTTAATAAATATTTTAAAAATTTCTCATACTATATTTTGCATATGTCGTAGTTGCATGTTGTAAGTTAGATAGACTTGAAATTTTAATAAATTTATTTTATAAAAATATGTGTTATGAAAATAATGGGATTTAGTTAATAATATTAAAATTTATTTAGATATTATGTACTATACATATAAAGATATGTATGGTGATAAAATACAATCTACAAAGAAACCAACCGCTAGAGAAACCCAAAACCCGAAACCCAATAATAGCATCCGTATTTCACTGAAAAACTTAGGTAATCTAGTACGTAATTTAATGAACTTCATTATTATTTAGAAATGTCAACTATGAAGATGACATGTCTCCCGAAAATTATGAAACTTTTGATATTTTGGCCTAGTAGAAATCACAGGAAAAACATATTTTATGCTTTCTAACATGGTCCGTGATCTACTAGCTCTTCCGGTGTTTACAGTAATATTGGAGTCTGCTTTTAGTACAGGTTGTAGAGTGCTCACTGAGTGGAGTAACTCAATAAAGTAGATACATTGGAAATGTATGTTTACTTAAAGGATTGGCTCAACGCAGAAGAAAGAGAGTAAGGATTGTCTAACGAAATAGAAGTAGAGAACTCACCAGAGGATGAATAAAAATTCAAAAAATTTGTATTTTCCTTTTCGAATTCTAATTTTTATATTTGTAAATTTTTTATGTAATTTTTTTTAACTCATAAATCTCTTGGAAAAAATATTAAGAACAACTTGAAAGTGATGGTCATGGTCATTTCCCATCTCTTCGAGTTTTGTAAAATTTCCAAAGAGATTTATAAAACAATTATGTCAATATAATGAGATTTAATATAATAAAATTTTATTTTTATTATAGTTTTTTCTATTAAAACTAATTAAATTAAGCTAACATTCTATTAAACTTACTTAATAATCAACTTAATATTTTTAAAGAAAACGTGCCGACACCCCTCGACCTGGACACGGCACGTGCCTGGCGGATCGTGCCGGCAATGCTTGGGCGGACGTGCCGTGTCCCAAGCACGGGCCGTGCCCGAGCCGAGCCAAGCACGGGCTACTTACCATGTCTAATTTTAGGGTGTCCATTCAAGTCAACTAATGATCCGTTATCTATTTTCACTCTTTTTTTTTTTCCTAATAAGACACTATGGCAATATGTAAGAAACTCTAAGAAAAGATAAAACAAAATTAAAATAGAGTTGGATAATATTTTGATCAAATGTGAGAGAAAGCGGGGTTCTTTCTGCACATAGGTGAAAAATAATATCTGAATGAATAATTAAATAAAATGGTAGGTTTTATATGAAAAAACCAACAAGATACAAAGTGGGAGTTTCTAAAGGAGCACACCCTTTATTCCAGTGATTACACTATCAAATGGGTTCGGTAGGAGGAAAAGTGGTGTGCTCGGCAGTTTCCAAAGGAGCACCCCACTTTTCCTATCTCTTTTATGGCCAACGGTACATCCATATCGATGGAAATATGTGACAACCAATCGAACGGCCAGTGTTGATCCTATCCGATCGAACTCTGTCATTTGGCTCTGATTGTTGGAAAACGGTTCCGGTCTTTTCTCCCGGCCCCGCGGGTCCTCTGTCGCCCGTTGCCGACCTCTAGGGTGGGGATATTTTATTTGAGCACACAATTTTGCCTAGTGAACTCATCTCCTAAATTTGTAAAAAAATTAGCTATTCCATTACTTTTCGTGTCTCTGTTTCTTTTCCCGGTCAGAGATTAATCTGAAATTAAACTTGTTCGGGACTTCACACCGTTCAGAGACTAATGCCTAACTCAGAAAGTTACACCCACCGAGTCAAGTGGTGAGCTCATTTAGAATTTCTCTAGGATGGTCAGTCATAGCAGTAGCCCTAAGCGACAGAAATGTCCCAGATTATGACTTAAAATGTCTAAAATCTCCTGAAATCTATTGAGGTGACCTATGATTGAGGAGCGAGCTTAGTCGGGGGACCCCTTGCTGCCTAAATAACAGGTCGATTCGATATTAAAGAAAGAGAAGGGTCATTTGAGTACCAAGTAAATCATGGTTAGGAGTGTGGTTTGATTGGCTAATCCTAGGTTAGGAGGTAATTGTAATTAGACCTCTTGTCATTTGTCCAACTCTAATTAGTTTCAGAAAAAGTGCTTCTTAGAATCTATCTGTTACATAAAATTAGGAATGAAAATAGACAAATCTAATGGTCAATTTTAAATTAGAAAAAAAATTATTTTTAACTAAAAATTTGTAAATATGACAAGTCAAAATTTGGGTTTTGGACCCGCTCGCTCTCATCCCTAAAGAAGGTAAGCATTTAGGTTGTTCTGAAATAACATGTTGCTCATATTACTCACGCAATATAATTAGAATTTATGCACACACACAGTGTTTAAAAAAAAAGACTAAAAAGAAAAAACAAAGGGAGTTTCTAATGGAGCACACCATTTTTTCTAGTGGGCCTATTCGTAGTGTATTATTATTTACTTAGACTTGCAGTCTAGACAGCTTAGCTTTTAAGTGGGCGTGTGGAAACTCCGGAAACCAACTAGCTAATATATTTGCAAATAAACACACAATCACATGGAAGGGATGCCTGTCACGTGCTCCAAGAGCGGGATTCCTGCGGGGTCACCTAAAGAACCATTTTTGAGGAGACGTCACGTGGGGCCTATGCCCTCTCTCCACCGACAAACATTTGATTAAGTAATTAATTACAAGAAAGTATAATTAACTAATTAAAACCTATGATTTAGGGAACACAAATGCAAGCTCATGTGGACTTCCTCGCATTCTCTTACATCTATCATTTCCATTTAGTTCATATTATATTGTTTGGGTGTTATGGGTGCTTAATTTAATTGACACTCCCCGACGAGACCGGTTGGAATTTAAGCGGACCACTTCTACTCCGACAGTTTATTAGGGAAGATGGGCACAACTTTTTTGCTAGTGAGCCCACTTTACCTAGTGGGCACACCCTCTCTTTTGAAAAGAAAGGGTTTTTCCTAGTGAGCACACCAATATTCCTAAACTATCATCCTCTATCTCTCCGATTGATTTCTTCTTCTTCTTCTTCATTGTCTTCTTCTTTTTCTTCTTCGTTTATCCGGCAATTTTCTTGGGTGTCAGCCGCCGCAAGGAGGCTGTGGTTGTCGTCCTCGCTGGCGGCCGCCTTCGAGACCTCGCCGGCGACGGGGGAGATCAACTGCACAGATCCGGGCTGGCTAGCCCGGACCTGCCCACTCCATCCGGGACTGCTAACCCGGATGGGTTTGCCTCATCCGGATTAGCAGTCCCGGATGGAGTTTTAAAGGACAGTTTTGGAAAAAAAATAAATGACAAAATAGGTAAAAAAGGATAACTTTTAAAGTGGGCTCACTAGGAAATATGCTGTGCCCATCTAGAAACTCCCGTTTATTATAGCACTATCTGTACATGTCTTTTCATGGTATAGCAAATATAGTAAATTAGCATAATTTATGGGTATCAGACCAAAAATCTTTTACTCTTAAGTTCATTTTCTGTTATATTAGTCCCTATAACATTTGATCTTTATACATGAATGATTTGTGTTGCAAACACTGAAGGTATGCAAATGGAATTCTTCTAAATAGATTATGAATTATTGCGATTTACTTGTTAAAAGACAAAAATAAATCATCAAAAATTAAAAATTATGAAAGATAAAACAAATCAAAGAGATCAAACAAGATAATTTCGAGAATTTAGCATGGTTCGAAATAAGTCCTATATCCACAAGCCAAATCAAATATTCACTATTTAATGATATTTACATATACAAATTTTAGATCTCACATAGCTTTCAAAGCTACAAAAAGAACCTCTTATTCTGCAATGCCCCTATTCAGTCAAGTCTTCATATTAGTATATTCTATATTGATCTATTCACCAAGAGTCTGGGTATAACTATCAATCCAATACATGATATATTGACTCTATTTTATAGTCAGAATCTTGATTTGAAATTTTTACTTCTAGACCATTTTTTTCTAATTTATTTGATTTATTATGATTTTTCGAGGTTTCTCTGAGATAGTCAATGTTTAGACCAAAATACTGGTATTGATCGATAATAAGTTTTTCTTCGACATTTTTTATCTTGAAAACTAGATGATCGAAATTTACTCTGTAAATTTTATCATGATTCTCTTATTCCATCTGTCTGAAGTATTTATTTGGGAGTTCTCTAGAATCGTCAAAATTTCACGTAACATTGAAAATTAAATCATTTCAATAAATTATTTGATTTTTTTTCCCCAACACAACCATTCTCATTTTTGTCTTTCCTTGAACCACCACCTTGACTCGGAGATAGCCATGGAATGAGTTGCATGGGAGTTAGGTTAAATTTTGTTCATTCATTCTATTTTATTACTCCTCACAATTTCTCTCCTCAAATTTTCTTGTCTAGTACATATTGTCTAGCATACCATTTCCTGTTCTAAATTAGGTTAAACAAGGCAAATTAATTCAATTAATTTTAGAAAATTTTATGTAAGCAGATAATACAATTATTAAAACTTTTTGTATAGGAAATTCTTCATAATTCTTGCAGAAAATAAAGATTTTGGCTTGATCATTCCTTTGTTAAGTTTTGTTGAATCCTACAGTAGTGACTTCCAATCAAAAATATGTTTAAAATAGTATATAAACTCAATTAATCTTGAAAATTTTCTATTGGTGGATAATTAAATCTTCTACTAGCTTTGTATAGAATACTTTTTGTAATTCTTATGAGAAAGTAGATATTGACTTGATTACTTCTCTATGATTGTCATAATATGATCCAGCAATAATATTTTCCATTGTAAAATATGCTAAAAATAGTAAATAAACTCAATTAATTTCAAGAATTTTTCTATACCTAAGTAGTTCAATTCTCTATAACTTTCTTTTGAATTTATTTTTGCGATTCTAATTCTGATTATACAATTTGTCTCAGGTAAGTTGTTAGACCTGTTATTCCAGAGGAGTTATTGCCTTCAAAAATTAATAATGAAAATAATAAATTATATTATTTTATATTGAAATTTTACCTTGAGTAGTATTTGAACTAGAGATCTAAGTACCAAAATTGGTGGTTTATAAAATTAAATTATGATTGGAGATTTGTAAAAATGAATATGTCATGTGGCGTCAAAAGAGAAAGATGTCGGTGGATTAAAGAAAATGATGCTAATACTGCTTATTTTACACAAGATTACCAATATGGAAAAATGAATTAATACTATCTATTCATTATCCTTAAGCAAGTGACTGCTCATGGAAATGGTGTCATCTGCTCTCACAAACACAATCTATTTAGGAAACTATTAGGAAGCTCCACTCATAATCCAATGAGAATGCTACTTGAGTTATGGGATTATAGAGTGGACCTTAGAGGCTTGGTAGCAAATTTTGTCGATGAAGAGGTCAAATAGGCTGACTAACAATTTGGACATGACAGGACATCTGATCTTGATGGTTTCCCGTTATTCTTTTTCATACTCTTCTAGGAAATGGTTAAAGTAGAGATTTTAGACTCGTCGCTCTTCATAATAACACCTTTAAGGTATACTAAAGAAATATGGCAATTGATTGTTGTCTATATTGGACGCAACGGTTGGTTATTACTATATGAGATTTATTGCTAGCAAGAACATCCAAGAAGGAGTTGTGATAATATAGAAAGTTATCCACCAGAGCAAGAAGATAACTACAATGGTTATCTATTCAAGCTGAATTTAAAGAACGATTATAATATGGTCCACTGGAACTGCTTAATAGAAGCCATAAGATTGACGGGATTTGAGATCAAATGGCTAACATGGATAGATTTGTGGTATAAATCAATAATGTTTAAGGTCTTTGTTATTGATAGAGAGGCACGCAAAGAAATTAGCATGCAAGGAGATTATCTATAAAAGAGGTCTAAAATATAGGTACTTGTTGTCTCCATTGCTCTTGTATTGGTCACAAACGGTTTGGACAATTTGATTTAAAACTTTTAAACTCTCATATTAATATAAGGACTTGCATGCTCTTGTTTATCTTCTTTCATAAACTTGCAATTTGTTAAAAACACCTTAATTTTTGGGAATTGTGATTTCCTACATAATATGTAATTAAATGGATCTTGTGTTGCTTAGAGGCTTGATCAGGATTGTGTATAAACTTTAACAAGCATTAGATCGTCTTTCTTGGTAAGAAAAATATGACTAGCTCTATCGTTACTGCCATCATTGACTGCAAGGATCCATCCAAAATAGACCTAATTATGTACATTATGACCAGACTTGGTGAGTTGTCTAGATAGGATTGGGAACTATTATTCGAATAGCTCGAAAGATGATTAGAAGAATGGAGAGGCAAATATTTATCTTTAGGGGCGTGTGGTTATTCTTCATGTCGTATTATCAGATACCCCAAGTATTTCATATCTTGTTTTGTTTTACTCCGTTGGGTGAGGAATAAGATAGACACGATTCGATGTGAATTCCTTTACTAAGGGGTCTCTCTCAAGGGTGGGAAGTATCATCTTGTATCATGAGGTCAGGCCTATTGATTTAAGGAGGAGGTTCACTTGGCATGTTCAATATTTGTAATTCCAATCTATCACTAAGTCCCAATGATGGTAAAATATTATCACTTATCCTTAAGGACCACTTTAATGACCACACTTATCTAAATATGGTCTAAAGAGAGGATCTTGGAGTTCTAAGTCTCATAACTCGTCCAGATTTTGGTAGGGTGTCAAGTTGTCAAAGGAGATTTTCTGGTTTGAATTGCATTTCAATCGATAAGGGGTAACAATATCTCATTTTGGAAAAAAAAAAATTCATATATCCAAAATATCACTCTCTTCTTTATTTCCGTGATTTATTATCTAGCAGTATAAAAGGATCAATACCGATTATTTGGGGTTACTGCTATTAGAATATATGGAGGGTCATGACTGCCAACTATCAATATCTGAATGTCAAATCTCACATGCATGCCCCATATAATCCGTTGGGGGAGGTAGATCCTCTGAGTGACGGTAAGGATGTTCCATTTATGGAGGTGGGAGAGCTCGACTACATTCTCGATTAGATCCATATATTATTGTTTATTGACGGGGTTGTAGATTAGCACATGCATGGTGTATCTAAAGGGTCAATTGGACATATTATTTATTTGGTTGATAACGAAGGATGCTATTTGACATGTAATAATTTCCAAAGAAGAGGCTAACAACACCAAATATATGCATCCTTTATGGCCATGATTGTGAAATTATAGCGATATATTATTACACTGTTAATATAGACAGAATAAATGGTTTACATGTTCAGATAATCTATCTTTAGATGTTAGAAATGATAATGAACAAAGCATATGAACAAGGGGGTGGGTACGTGAGGACTTACTGTAGATGTCAAATATTTTGTGTCGGCTACAATTTGTTAAAATATTTGGAAAGAAAACAATAATAGTATTTGTAGGGATATTATACATAAAACTGATGAATGCCTATTTGTTATATATCTTGAGATGGATTCATGGAATGCTCTCTCAGATGAAAATGGTTTCCGGAGAATTGATACTTATGGAGACATGCAGGAGTTACCACACCAGTCCACGAATGCAGATCCTATGATTGACAACACTTGGAGAGGGAGACGCAATGAAAAATGATCTTAACCACCAAGATCGAGATGTTGTATTATTGTCGGCACAATCAACTCTATCGTGCTTGAGTTCTATGCTACTTTAATACATATATCTCGTGTAATGCCCTACACCCATATAATGTATTTTTTATAAAAAATAATTCTATTTTACTATATGATAACATTATGTTATTTTAAATAATTTAGTTCTTGCAAATAATAATAAAAATATAAGTTATTTTAAAATGATCTTTTATCTAAAACTAAATTTATTTTAATTCCTAGAATTTATCTAATCTATTTCTAAAGTTGAACCCATGTTTTGTTGCCTAAAACTTAAATAAAAGAATAAAAATAAAAATGTGATTTTTAAAGGATTCAATCCCTTGACCTCTCACTCATTTACCCAATTAAGTAATAAGTCCAAACCACGAAAATATATTGCTAGATTATTAGATTAACAATCAATTTAATGTTGAATGTAACATTGACTGTTTATCTTCTTCAAACTCCAACCTTCAAACTTTTCATCTTACCCATGAATTCTTTGAAACCTCTAATTTAATTTTTTATTTTAATTCTAAAAGTTAAACTCTCTAAATTAATTAAAATCTTTCAAATC
Organism: Dracaena cambodiana; assembly: GCA_036321105.1. NCBI lineage: Eukaryota > Viridiplantae > Streptophyta > Magnoliopsida > Asparagales > Asparagaceae > Dracaena > Dracaena cambodiana. The sequence goes on from JAYEPQ010000009.1 coordinate 10,055,457, forward strand.
CTAAACTTTCAATTTGAAACCTATTTAAACCCCTAAAGCAAAATATTTTATTTACCTATTCGGCCACAAAATTCATTTTCTAAATTCTTCTATTTTTCTCTCTCCCTCTCATCTCACAGGAGCACCTTCTAGGAGCACTCCAATGGAAGCGCCGGAACCATCATCTTAGCCGATTGAGCAGCCACCACTTCGTCGAAGAAGAGCACATTCTTCCTCATCTTTTCACATATTTAGATTTTTCATATTTTGTCAAGAGATAAAATATTATCTTTATTTTCTTATTAAGTAAAACTATTTTATTGGATCTTACGACTAACTTACCTACTATCCAACAACCTAATAACTTAAAAAATAGCATCTACCATTTTATAGATCTAATAAGATGGATCTAAATCTGTCTCTTAATTTCATATTCGAAACTGTAAAGATGATAGATGAAGTTTAAGAGATTTGTGATACTTATGAATTACAATGACATATAATTGACAACCAAGTCTCCCAGCTTTTAAAGAAGTATTGAATAAATAAGTTAATGCCTTTCACACAGTTTCTCAACCGACAAATAATTAGTATTCACAAACTTATAATCCCAGTTAGAATCATCCAAATTTTCAGTGGAAGTAGATTCCTCAGCAGCAGTATAGTCAACCCAATAAACCACCTCTCGATCAAGCACCACAGTAGTACATCCAGCCATCAATTTCAATTTCGGTGTACCAACCACTACTAAAGCGCAACTTAGAGAATAACATCACACAAATATAGTAGAGAATTGATCATATGATCCAAGCACAGCAGCATTCATCCAGTCGTAACAAACTATCAATAATGAGAATGTAATGTCCTTCAGTAATATTCGAGCTCAGATAAGCCACCTTAATTCAGTATTATGAATTCAAGAGAAATGTAAATTTCTATCTCAGCTGGAGACCAGTACTTTATGTAGGATCGAAGATATAAATGTTATTTCCTCTTTAATTAATAATAATATACCAAAGATATTTGCTGAAGTTAGTTTGAGAAATGACAAAACGCTTGATAATTAGCCCGTTTCAAAGACTGACAATACCCAAGAGAAACAGAGGAATGATTCAGCACAATAACCCAATAATAACAATCCCAAAGAAACCACTTCTCCAACTTACAAACCACATGTACCATTCAACGTTTGAAAAATAAAAATATCAATGATTCTTATGCTGATATTTTGGAAATTTTCAAATATATATAGATCAATATTCCGTTAAAACTAATTAACTTTAAAATTAATTTTGAGTGTATTATAAATATAGAAAAATCCATAAAAATCATGTAAAGTCATAACAAGTTATTTTTAATATTCTTATTATTTTTTTTATGTATAGATTGTTTTGTTGTGATTGATAATTGATCAATATCGAGCAATAAATCGAGGTGAATTCGTTTTTGAACTCACTAATCATACTTTTCTATATAATTATTATTTCAAAAATATTATTTATTTTATATAATTGATTTATTTTTTATATAAATTTATTTACTATTTATTATTGTTCTTGTTATCGAAATCCTGTTATGCACTTGTTATTCAATACGTTAAATTACATTATGTAGTAAGATTTTAGAATAATTAATATGTACAATATTTAGTAAATCACATAAAAGGTATAATCATAGAAAAATATTATTTGTGATATCATTTTGTGTCAGTGTTTAGGAAAATGATCTTGTAAGTTAGTTACATAATTAAGAAACATACATTTATAGCATGAAAAACTTCTCAGCATTCATATACTTAATCTGGCTAATATATCTATATAATATCTCAAATTAGTAAATCTTTTAATTAACTGCACTATGATCTACCCAATAAAGTATACATTAAATGAACTCTTTGAATAACAAACTATTAAATCCTAATTGAAATATTCTACATAACATTATCTGTATACAAATTATGAAAATAAGAATTTGGATATGACATAAATTATACTTAAGTAACATTGGATCGATGACAAACTAAATAATGGAAAAATACTATGTTTCGGCTATAAACATGTTAAATTGTACAATTGAATATTTCACACACTATGAGTAAATGATGATTTGTTGGATCATACTTTATTATTATCATTTGACTAACGATAAGTCCGACAGAGCACCAAATAATTAATGTGACCATTTTTCGGATTTGCACAGGAGACAATCAAAACAGTAGTATTCCATTATTTAACTTTTCTAATTACATGATATCATAAATAAATTCATTCTTGTTATATGTTTTATTACACTATATGATATTATATTTAATTTATAACTCTTAATATTATTGTTACATATTAATAGTACTGTTTTCTTGAACTTATATTATTTTCCTGATTGGACATAGCCATTACTACTATATTACATTCTTCATATATATATATATATATATATATATATATATATATATATATATATATATATATATATATATATGACAAACTAACGACCTATGTGTGCATGCCCAGACTTACCAATGGACACATTTAATAGAATCTGGTATAATTTGAAGAGCAAGCCTAAGCCAATAGATAATTATACTTATTTTATTTCTTCTTATTCAATTTTATTATATTCTGTTCTTCTTTCAAGTATATCCAATTTTTGTTCCAATTATTGAAAAAAATGTTAAATTTTTCTATCGTAATTATTTGGTATTATTGTGGTAAATTTATTGATATTCTACCGGAGGATTTAGTATTTAAACTGAATATATTGTCAGTACATGTATACATACTCTTATACAGTTTATCGGAAGCAGTACGTGACTTTCAGTTTCTGTATTTTGTTAAGACTCTATGCTATGGTACCTCTAGTTTAATTGTTCGCATGTTAACATGTTCTGTTAATCATTTTTAATAGAATATGGAGGGATGACCATGACTTCAAAAAATAAAAATAATAATAATAATATGAGAATGAATTCAAGCACAAGTTAAAGGAGAACAGAAAATAAGATAGAGTAGACGAGAAGGATACTGCATTCCAACTACATAGAGTATTATGACGAGAAAAATTTTTAAAAATATAAACCTTTAAATTTTTCTCTTTTTCTCGATATTTCATATCTTTCTATTTTTTTTTTCTCTCTTTAAACAAAAAAAAGGGGAAAGAAAACGAAAAATCTGTTTATCTATGGATAGCTTGTATAAAACCTCGCTTCTTTTCTTGTAGAGATGGTAATGGACGCATTTACGGATTAATTTTTAATCTTTTTTGTACAAAATTTTGAATTAGAAAAATAAAATTTTTATTTTTAATTCAGTTCGTTACCATTAATTTCTTGGGCTGATTGGTCAAAAGAGGCAGTTACGTTTGTTTTTTAGAACGAAGTCCTTTGTACAAGTACAAGAAAAATATAATCATTTGAGATGAAGCTTTTAAAATTTATAGTATTCATTAATGACGTGATCGAATCAGAGTAACAAGCTGGTTTGCCCGAGAGGTTAAGGGGGAAGACTTAAGATCTTCTGCACATAAGTGCGCATGGGTTCGAACCCCATAGCCAGCAGATTTTCAATATTTTATATTAAAAAATATTCATTTTTTCATATTAGACCCTAGGCTTTGATTCCTTGCATATTGATATACAGGCCTTTCTTATTTTGAAATCCAATGCACGCAAGTGCGTGTGGGTTCGAACCCCACAGCCAGCAAATTTTCCAATTTTTATTAACTTTTTAAAGGGGTATTTACTGGTTTGTCCCTCAAATCTTTATATATTATGATTTAGTCCCTCAAATCTTCATATTTAGGATGTAGTCCCTCAAATCTCCTAAGTTACTACAATTTAGTCCCCCTCCAAATTTTAACCTGATATTACCATTTTACCTTTGACCTGATACTACTATTTTATCCCTGATATTACTATCAGGTCAAAAATTAGGAGGGGACTAAATTGTAGTAACTTAGGAGATTTGGGGAACTACATCCTAAATATATCCTAAATATGAAGATTTGGGGACTAAATCATAATATATAAAGATGTGAGGGACAAACTAGTAAATATCCCTTTTTAAAGTATTCTCTTTTACATGTTAGACCCCAAGCTTTGCTTCCTTGCCTGTTGGTATACTAGCCATTGTTATTTTGAAATACAATCCTCATTATCTATTAAACAATTTATAAATAGCAAACCATGTAGTTAGTTTTTCTCTTATTGAAAATTTTTCAAAAGCGTTAAAATATGATATTAAAATCACTTATTTGATTATTACTTTCAGGCTAAGTTGAAGAAATCCACTCATTTAGAAATCCCATAAACTTTTTTATGTTTATGTAAATCCGAACAAAATTTCATATATTATGGAAATCTTAAGACAATGTTAACAAAAAAGATTACTGGATTAATTTAAAACAAAAAAATATATTCATTTCTCACCTTTTCTAAATACTAACTCTCTAAGTTACTGTATTTTTTCAAAAAAAAAGTATGTCTAGAAATATCGGAAAATAAGTATTTGTTGAGATTTTAAATCAATCAATTAATCTTTTTGTTAATATCGTTTGAGATTTCGATGAATTTGAAATTCCAAATATGAAAAAGTTAATGGGAGTTTGTGGAAAATAGTAATACTTCATTGGATTACTTTCCTACTTCCACCTTATTTTACATAAATATAAGTTGTATGTCTGCACAATAAGTTTAGATGCTCACACAAGGATGCCAAGTACAACTTTAGAAACAAAACTTGTCAACTCACTATTTTTTAAGGTCTCATTCTTCTTTAGAAATTACAAGTTTATAGTGTTTAAAGGAATCTAAAAATGTTTGCGTAGATTTTACCTATATCTTGGTGTACTTTATTTAAATCATACTATATAAGGCTTGGTTTTATAGAACTGCTATTAAGCCAGTTTTATTATATGGCACAGAACGTTGGACTATACAGAAATATCATTCACAGAAAATAAATATAGTAGAAATGCGCATGCTCCGCTGGATATGCGGCAACACTAGGAGAGATAAAGTGAGAAATGAAGATATTCGTTGAACTATAAAGAAATGTCATTCATAGAAAATAAATATAGTAGAAATGCGCATACTCCGCTGGATATGCGGCAATACTAGAAGAGATAAAGTGAGAAATGAAGATATTCGTGTTAAACTAGATGTAGCTCCCATCGATAAGAAGATGCGAAAAAATCGCTTACGATGGTTTGGTCATGTGCAACATAAATTTACAAATGCACCAGTTCGACGAGGAAGTTTATCAATGTAGGATAAGTTAAAAAAACGAAGGAAAGACTGAAGAAAATATAAATGGAGATGATAAGAAAGATATGAATTCTAGATATTTAAATGAGAAAATATTACTTGATAGAAATGAATGGAGAAGAACTAGCAAAGTGATCAATCCGGCATGATTCTTTTTTTGATTCATGTAGCCTATTAAAAGACTTAATTGTTGTACATAAAGCTCGGTTTATCTTTCCAGAGTATTTATAACTATGATTATGAGCTAAGATGTATTTCTGTTTTAATATGAGTTGACTACGTACCAATTTTTAGCTCTTTTTATATAAAATTTTAAAAATTTTATATAAAACAAACTAAAAATTAATTTATGAACGCGTACGTTACCACCCGTAGGACAGAAGCAATGACACCGCACCAGCTTTATTTTAGCTAATAAATTCTTGCGACACAATCAATATCCATCTAACTAAGCCCCTGAACCAACTTCATTCCCTCTCAGCAGTAGGGAAACCCAAATTTTTCAGCTGATTAACAAGTTCCTTCAGATTTAACAAGTTTCTTGTGAACCCATATCTTAAGGAATTGTTCACACAAGATATGGATTACAACAGAATGGGTCTACAGGAATTTCGCCAGGCGATAGATAGTTGATAGCTCATGCACTGACCGTTACTGAATCGAGCTTCTCAGGCATGTGGAACCATGCAAGTCCCGGCTCCTTGCACTGTTTTGACTCGGACATCGGGATAATGGGCCCCAGAAATATCCGCCACAAATCGAGTATTATTGTCACAAGCATAGCAGCACCTAATGCGTCGACTGCCACCCTTAGTAGGTCCCATTTCTCGCTGTCTTTCTCATCAATCCTGCATTCAAAGGGGGCGATCAGATGAAGTGTTGGGGAGTTTTGATGCGAGCTACTGAAAATATTCGAACATATGGTAGATATGAAAACACATCATTATTTGCTTTGATTCCAGATATTATCGAAAGTTCTGAAGTCGCACCACTTATGGTTCTTTAGATGTTAAGAGAGAAGTTCCATACTAAAAAGCACATCATAGTTCGAATTTTCCATTTGATTTTAGAAGTAGAAGGATATCTACTAACTAGCTATGAAGCATGGAGTCAGGCACGGGACATGCATGTGGGTATGTGACATGACAAATATGCAAAATGTACGGCTCAGGCACCACAAAAAAATGATATCTGACACTACAATCTTGAAAAGCATAACGAAATGAGTTTATCATTATTTTTTCCATCCACAAAGTATCAAGGTCATCCCTCTAAAGTAAATCACTTTGATAATATAAGTGAAGTGAAACTAAACATGTCACTCAAACTTGCAAATTGTTTGAGAAATGTGCGTATGTATGTCCGAGAGATGCTGAACTTAAAAATGGGGTTAATTGCAATAAATACCCCTTTATGATGGGGGGTAGGTGTATCATTAGTACCCCATTGAGAATTTTTTTCACAAAGAGGGTCTGAAATAGAGGTTGTAAGTGCTACTTGCACTTATACCCCATATTAGCAGCCTCTCTACCAAAGAAAAAAAAAAAAAAAACTTAAGGAGGTATTAGTTATACACCCCAATAGTACAAGGATAAACATATAATAAAATTGAGCAAACAGCTAGAAGTGTTAGGCACATGTCTATGGCAATATCCAACAAGTGTCGGTGTTAGCGGTATGTGCCCGGTGGTTATACTCATTGTAGTAAAGTTGTCCATGCTGCATAGCTAATTACTCGTACAAACACTAGAATCCTTGCCAGGTTTAGTTAAAATTCTTTTTCGATGCTGAACACTAGCAGGCATCTGGTGCATTCCCAACCGCCACATTTTAGTTTAGCCTCCTCCTGTCCCAACCATTAAGAGAACAGTCTTGCACTCTGTCATCTACGTCGTTATGGGCCGTAATGGATCTAGATCATTGCCAAGGCTTTAATACTTAAACAGTAATTTAAGGTACATAAACCCTCGAAAATACCCCATATGCAAGAATTGCTGTAGATGGTCACAGGAATAAATTTGCACGCAAGCATATCCATATTCTCTGAAGTTATGACATTAACAGATCATGAACGTACGATTGTAATGTCATCATAAACAAATGGAATCAGCTACTTGGTAATGCAAAGCATGCATTTCAATTTTTGCTTAAATCTCAATCTCAACTACATTAAGTTACTAGATATCCTAAAGGAAATTCAAAAGGGGGAATAATGATAAGCTGCTAGTCTCCAAGAATGAGATAAAATATGGTTACACTACATTTCCGAATATGCAAGAACCAGCTTCTTTCCTATGAATATATTATTTTGGATCTAAATCTTGATAATATGCAGCTATGAAATAAGTAATGAGAAACAAATAGCACGATAATGATAAATGCGTAAGGACATGACGCATACTATTCCACTTTCTACAACTACGATTCTGAATGTATCCAACAACCAGCTTCTTACCTTGAAAACATGGGAAAGCTCACAAGAAAGTAAATCGCATAAAACAGACATCCAACTTTGTACATGATGGCACGATCAACGAAGTCATAGTAAGGAAACTGCAGAGATCAGAGTAACCAGATGTTACTATCAATCTAATTATTGAACAAATGGCATAGGAACCAACAAGATGACCTGAATCAATAGATTAGAAACATTATGCATGAACAAACATTGTAGTAAATTGAATGTTAATATCTGATATGTATCGATAGATAGCATAAATATTGATATAATTAATTGCCATGAAGATAAATTTAGAAACAATAATTTACAAGATTGTTCTACCTTTCCGTAAAATACAATTAATCTGATGTGAAGTTACAGCTTGAGCCAATCTGCAGAAATTAGTATGCATGCTTGTGCAGGTTATGGTTACTCGACAATAACAATCTAGTAGATGCTACAAAGGTCAAACTGCAAGGTTCAAACAAGGGCCATCTGGGTCATCATATAATTAACTATCCCATAAGATTATAAATTCTAATGGTCAGTGTGGTTGATTATAGTTGCCACCACAGTTTAACAAACAAATCTATGGGTATTTTTGTTACATGTTTTCTCTTCGTCTCCTTTTATGCAATTGAGATTTCTTTTAAAAGATTAAATATGCAAAACTATAATCAACCAAATGCAAACAGACACAAGCTGTAGATACTAAAAAATACTAAAATAATAATAATAATAATAATAATAATAATAATAATAATAAATAATAATAATAATAATTAAAAAAAAAAATTTTGAGGAACGCCCACGGGAATTTCCCGCGGGAGAATTCCCGCGAGGCACCCACGGGAATCTCCCGCGGGTGCAACCGCGGGAGAGCTCCCGCGGGTGCAACCGCGGGAGAGCTCTCGCGGGTGCACCCACGGGAATCTCCCGCGGGTGCAACCGCGGGAGAGCTCTCGCGGGTGCACCCGCAGGTGCTTTTCCGTTGTTTTCTTTTTATTTGTTTCCTATTTATTTTGCTGATATATCGTGATCCGATTTTTCAGGAACGATTGGAGCCGGATTTCGAGATTCTTCTGTCTATAAAATACAGAAATTTAGTCGGAGAAAGGACTTTTGGACTTGGGGTCTTTTGGACGATTTCGGGCGAGCTCGTGAAATTGAGAAGCAGAGCAGAGTCATCCCCTTCCAAGTCAGACGGTCCACGGAGGCACTAGCGAGGCTCCATCGTCACCCGAACCCACATAAAAAAAGGGAATAAATTAATATTCCCGTTCTTGTTATTTCTCAGATTTCTTTTGTAATCTCAATATTTTCGTTGTAATCCAAAATTTTTACAATGGAAGGAGAAATCCAATTTTTGAACAAACAAGAACTGGCAAGCACAGTGGGAGCCTCTCTGTTCACAACAAAGAATATGGTGGCGCAGTCTGATTTGGTAGCGATCGGATCTGTTGTTGAAACGCTGGTCGTAGAAGTCGACCAGCAAAAATATGAGGAATTTCTTTCTTCCTCTGATTCAGAGCCTAGGCGTCATCGCCGGGCTACGATGAAAAAAGGTGAGGCGTCATCGCCCACCGGAAATCAAAAGGCATCATCGCCTATGAAAATTTACGAGGCGTCATCGTCCGTTGAAACTTCGAGGCGTCATCGTCTGTTCCAAAGTCAAGCCAAAAGTCAAACCAGTCCCTGACCCGTTCCCAAAAGAGAAATTTAAGGCGTAAAACTCAACGAGCACGCCTCAATTATACAAGAAAAGTTACAGAAAACTCCAGCACAGAAAACTCCGGGACGGTAAAAAACCTCGGAAGTAACCCCACAGGCGCAAACCTGCGGGTTGCAACCGCGGGTGGCAACCCGCGGTTGCCTACTGCGGGTGGCATCCCGCGGTTGCCAACCGCAGGTGCCAACCCCCGGGTTGCAACCACGGATACAAAACTACAGTTACAACCGCGGATTGCATCCCGCAGATGCCACCGACGGGTTACGTTAAATGAACACAACCCTCATGTCTCTTCGAGCACACCTATGGTGAGCACACTACATACACCAAGAATTTTAATCTCTCTATCAGAGGCGTGCGGGGCCCACACAACTAATCAGGCCAGTGTGCACTCCAGAAGAATCCGCAGAAGAGTTGGAAAACAATCTGATGCTGGAAAAGAGCTCAGCCCTGAAGTATTGCAAACTCTCCAGTATTATGAACCAAATTTGCGACGCAAGAGGCGTCAAGATGCGAATAGAGAGGAGAAGATAGCTCAAGATTTGAGAGAGTCTCAATTGGAATAAGAACTCCTCACAAAATATTCATCACTGCCAATGCGAACAGCTGATCTCAACTGTTCTATCAAACTGCCAATGCAACTCAAAACGGCCTGTTTTTTAGTGGATCACCGAGTCCAAAAGAATACGGACGGTGAAAAAGGTGTACTCTGGAACCAATCTACCTGTTGCCTCATCACATATGGTTAATAAAGGCAAAAGGGCAGTCGGAAATAACCCTTCAGATAATGAGATCACTCCGGGGTTAAGAGGAATTTTTACCGAATCAGAAGGCGTGCGCCTAGAAGAAATTTCTGAAAGGCTTGAGAGACAAGAAAAACGTCTCGAACAGCAAGAGGAGACTATAGGAGAAATGAAACAACTTTTGATTGAGTTGTTCGCTCAAATTAGAAAGAGCCAATCCTCGTCGTCTATTTCTGATCGACAGGAAAGAAAACGGCCTGTCCAAATAAATGAAGACAGCGAGGACGACGATGAAGTATCTCCTCATTCAAGAAAGGAAGAGGAAGTGAAGGTTATCATCAACTCACGTAGAAAAAATGGAGAAGATGGAGAACCAACTACAAGCTCTTCTTCATCGCAAAAAGCTGCAAGTGGGGGTAGTACGTCCTTATCCCATAGAATGAGAAACCGTACCTTACCCTGCAAAATATAAACCGTTGAATTTTCAGTCATTTGACGGTAATAGTTCGCCGCAACAGCACATCTTCTACTTCCTCTTGCAGACAGGACACCTCATGGGGAATTATCCGACTATGACTAAGATATTTGCGAGCACTTTACGGGGACCCACATTTACCTGGTTCATGCAGCTACCCCAGGGAACAATTAAATCATGGGCTGATGTAAAACGTGAGTTCCTAGCCCGATTCTTTGAAGATGATACAGAAGTCTCTATACTATTTTTGCTAGCAGCTAAGCAAGAAGAAGGCGAAACGGTCAAAACTTATGTCGAGCGGTTCCGAGAACTTTCTGTTCGATGCCCACATGGCATGACGTAGGACACGCTTGTGGAAACCTACAGACACAACTTGTTGACCGATATCCTAGACAAGATGGGCTCGGTCGAATCCAAATCATGGAAAGATCTGCTTAAGCAGGGTGAACAGGCCGAAGAAATACTTCGACGTCTCGAAAAGCAGCAGTCCGCAATCGGAGGCAGTACAAATAAATCTCCATTAGATTTTTCTCGTTCCAAAGGAAAGGACATAATGGCAATGGCGGCAGAAAGCACACCGAAGCAGAAAGCATGGCCAACTGTGAGCAACACAGCAAAGTCACCCAGACTTCAAAAGCAGTATTCGTTTAAGGATGAGCATACTGCTACTATATTCAATCTGCTCAGCAAACGCAAGATGCTTAAGTTGCCGGAAAGCAAGAGGCATGAAGAAATTGGAAAGACTAACGATCCGAATTACTGCCTGTACCATCGAATTGTAGGTCACCCCACAAAAAATTATTTTATTTTAAAAGACAAAATTCAAGCGTTGATTGACGCTGGAGCAGTTCAGCTCAAAGTTGAATAAAAAAGGAGTTAGAGCTAACTCCGACACATTTAATGTGTGCGGTCTAAAGGTACCACCTGGGCTCACACAATTCCCAAAACGAGCTCATGGTGGTTAATTTAAACCCCATAACCTGCAAAAAAAATAAATAAAAAAAAACAAAAACAAAAAAAAACAAAAAAAATTAACTACCCAACGCCGTCAAAGCAAAGGGAAAAGAATAAATTTCTCGCCAACCCCTTCATGCTAAGGGTAAAAGTATGAATTACCCAACGCCGACAAGGCTACGGGGAGAGAATAGATTTCTCGCCAACCCCATCATACTGGGGGTAAAAAGTATGAATGACCCAACGCCGACAAGGCTACGGGGAGAGAATAAATTTCTCGCCAACCCCATTATACTGGGGGTAAAAAGTATGAATGACCCAACGCCGACAAGGCTACAGGGAGAGAATAAATTTCTCGCCAACCCCATCATACTGGGAGTAAAAAGTATGAATTACCCAACGCCGACAAGGCTACGGGGAGAGAATAAATTTCTCGCCAACCCCATCATACAGGGGGTAGAAAGTATGAATTACCCAATGCCGACAAGGCTACGGGGAGAGAATAAATTTCTCGCCAACCCCATCATACTGGGGGTAGAAATTATGAATTATCCAACGCCGACAAGGCTACGGGGAAAGAATAAATTTCTCGCCAACCCCATCATACAGGGGGTAAAAAATATGAATTATCCAATGCCGACAAGGCTACGGGGAGAGAATAAATTTCTCGCCAACCTCATCATACTGGGAGTAAAAAGTATGAATTGGGGGTAAAAAGTATGAATTACCCAACGCCGACAAGGCTACGGGGAGAGAATAAATTTCTCGCCAATCCCATCATACTGGAGGTAAAAAGTATGAATTACCCAACGCCGACAAGGCTACGGGGAGAGAATAAATTTCTCGCCAACCCCATCATACTGGGGGTAGAAAGTATGAATTGCCCAACGCCGCTAAAGCAAAGGGAAGAGAAAAAGTTTAGCATTTAAGCCCAAACAAAATTCTCGATAACTCACCATGCTGAGGGGAATAGCATGGGTAGCCCGACTCAAACGGTAGTTGGTAAAGGCTAATCAAATCCGTTGATAACTGGGGTTTTGCTAAAAATCCTAATCAAATAAATCTCTTGTCACGTTAAGATTTCACCTCTGACAACAAAACTTTTCTTGTCATTTTTCTCCAACAGAGCAAGTGACGCTCCAAAATATTTGTCAAGTTAAAATCATACCTCTGACATTAAAATTCAAAATCAAATGAGATAAAATCCGATTAAATCTCCTGTCATGTTAAGCTTTCACCTCTGACAGAAAAGGAAACTCATACTTCATCAAGTCCAATATTACAACCTCTGATGAACTTGTTTTTGATATCGTTAAGTTAAAAATTACCTTTGACAAAAATTATCCCCCTATCAAGTTAACAGTTATCTCTGATAGTCCGATTCCAAAACTAAATATGTTAACCGTCACCTCGGTTTAGTCAGCTTATTCCTATCACAATCAGATCCTCTGAATAGGTTGAGCTCCAAGACACGTTTAATATTACCTCTGTCTTTTTCCTGATCCGTCATACTAGAAGTCAATGAACGGTTAGGATTCTAATGAGCACGTTAACATGATACCTCTGCTTGACCTAAAATAAACATGCTAATATCATACCTCTGCTTGTTACCCAACGAGTACATTAATATCATACTTTTACTTGTTCTCCAATAAACACAGTAAAATCATACCCCGCTCATATTTTATGAGATATGTTAACAATTATCTCTATCTACCCAATTCTTGCACGCCTCATAAAAAAATAAATAAATAAATAAATAAATAATAATAATAATAAATAATAATAAAATAAAATAAAATAAAAAAGTAAAAAATTCAAAGTGTTTCGAAATTCTGTACGGCTCAATACAGAACTTCGAAAACTTTGGAGAGGATTATGTAGATACTAAAAAATACTAAAATAATAATAATAATAATAAATAATAAATAATAATAATAATAATTTAAAAAAAAAATTGCGGAACGCCCTCGGGATTCTCCCGCGGGCACCCGCGGGAGAATTCCCGCAGGCGGGAGACTCCCGTGGGTGCACCCGCAGGAGAATCCCGCGAGTTGACACCCGCTGGAGCGATCCCGCAGGTGCCAACCCGCTGGTTGTTTTCCGTTGTTTTCCGTTTATTTGTTTCCTATTTATTTCGCTGATATATCGTGATCCGATTTTTCAAGAAGGATTGGAGCCGGATTTCGAGGTTTTTCTGTCTATAAAATACAGAAATTTAGTCGGAGAAAAGACTTTTGGACTTGGAGACTTTTGAACGATTTCGGGCGAGCTCGTGAAATTGAGAAGCAGAGCAGAGCCATCCCCTTCCAAGTCAGACGGTCCACGGAGGCACTAGCGAGGCTCCATCGACACTCGAACCCACATAAAAAAAGGAAATAAATTAATATTCCCGTTCTTGTTATTTCTCAGATTTCTTTTGTAATCTCAATATTTTCGTTGTAATCCAAAAATTTTACAATGGAAGGAGAAATCCAATTTTTGAGCAAACACAAGCGCCATCTTATTTTAAAGGATTCCTTTAAGAGTCTCATTTCACGAACAAGGCAACAACTTATCAAAGCCCATCCTTCTTGGAAAGATTAAACGAGCATCCTACACCCAAAGAATAGCATTGGGAATCAGGAAGCACATTCAAAATATGAGAAATTCTAGGCCAAGCAACCCAGGCTCCAGCATACAGAACTATAGTTCAGTGTTTACTGCAGCAAGCATACAGTTATGTCTAAAAGATCTTTCAAATAGAAAACCATTCCGATCATGCAAGCATAGAAGAAATAACATGTAAGAAGAAAAGCAAAAATAAAGATCTAGATAATTCACTATGCAGATTTTTCGGTTTAGAGGGATAACTACTTTTTATCATTCATCGTAAGGATATCTAGTAGAATGAACTCGAGAGGCTTGTAGTCCCTCTTGCAAAGAAAACGAAAGACCATTTCATTACTTTTACAGCAATAAAGAACAATCAAGATGGCTATTAATCTACGCTCGAAAAGGTATTACATGAAGTTAAGAAGTCTTTTATTCTATCCCTGAGATTGCATCTATTAAGCCCAATGAACATTTTGAACTTCAGCTGTACCATGTTCCAATATTCATACTCACCCCCAGTCAGAAGTGATCATCTAAAAGTATATAAAATTCAAATATGGAACTTGATCTGTAAATTTTAATAGTGCAAACGAATCACAAGATGGGCACGCTATATGTGTGATATATGTGGCATAAATTCATATATAAATAACTTCAAGTATTTTAAGAGTGCTCCACAAACAAAAGTTCGTTTCAGTACCAAATTACAGCATGTGGATCTATAAGCAAATAACTGAAAAAGATAAATGAAGTGTGTTACCACATACATTTGCTATAGCCACTGTCTCCAGGTATGCTATGAAATAACTAAGGGCCAAGATCCAGGTAGCTTCAGTAAGGAACTGCATTGACTTTGGCAAGCCAGAAATTGAGTGGCGCAGCCTACGGAGTGTCATATTGGATATCACGTGGTAAAACAGGAAACAAACATGAGTGAGAAAGAACGTAGTATGTGGCACCTACAATATAAACTACATGTTAGCTTTAGGCATTCTACTAAAGTGTAAAACGAGCATAATATTACCAAGACATTTTTTATACAGATATCTAGAATCATAATAAAGAAAAAATCTGTAAATATCAACAATATAAGTTCACTAGGGACACGAGGAAAGCAGCATTTGATTTTTCAAAGGCTGTAAATGCGATAATGAAATTTGAGCTGTAATAAATTGTATAGTTTATCATTTCCTGAACTACATATATGGATCACATGGACAAACATTTATAACAGATTTTTCATATACCCAATATGAAATGCTATCATAAAGAATCGCAATACTAATAGAGGATTTAAAGTATATTTGTGATGAAGGATTAGAAGTATATTTCCCTTCATTCAGCTCAACTGGTTCCAAGAGGAGAATGACTCAATTTTTGTGCACATTATACCCCATGTCATGAACTATAATATCATATAGAAGATGCAGTTAGTTTCCTTCATAAAAATATAGAAAGGTCACTATGAAATAAAAATTTCACATAGCCAAGAGATTTACACTAGACTGGACACTTCTCAATTGAGGCACAAAACTTATTGGGCTTCTCAAGTGTATCCATGCTGAACATTATTAATCTAATTCTCAAAGTGATATAACTGAAAACTAAATTGTGAAAACGAATAATATATTGTACATTTGTATCTATGCAGAAAACACGGCTCCAATTCACACTTACAAACTGAATGTGCGAAAAAAAATTAAAGAAAACAATCTGCAGATATTTTGTTGGTTACTATGCCTTATACAGTGACAGAAACTTCGTTAATCTTGGTCCTACCGTAAAACACACAAGATAGTACAAATTTGGCTCACCTATAGTATGATAGGTGAGGTTAATGACTTGTATAGTTCACTACAGATGTTACCTTCTAACAAACAATTTATTGTTCTGAGCCATATGATGAAAAATATATATAATAGGACGAAGAAGTTTCCTCAGGAACCCAGAAATTGCAAGCAGAAACAAGCTTGACAACTGAGAATGCATCCACCCTGATTTCTAGTAAATAGTCGATGTTCACCAACAATTCAAAGTCGTTATAAATAATGCTATAATCAGAACAGGTCATTAAACAAAAATGGAATTACTTTACTATAGAATATTGCTTGCCAAGTTAAAAAAAAAAAGGCTCTCTGCTTCCATTTATAAAGTTGACCATGCAAAATTCAGCAATAATGCTTTTATACTGAAATGAACTAAGAGGAAAATGCCCTCTCTTGAAATGATGATTTGTAGCTTACATTATTCATCCTCCAAGAGGGAAAAGTATATGAAGCTCCAAGTACCGTGAAGAAATAATGAGTCCAAAAGTAGTTTCCAACATAACTAAAAATTACTATCCAAAGGTTCGCCTGCAAGAATACTCTAGGTCAGATGTGTGTAATGTATGGGAACAAAAAGAAACAAGTTCAAAGCAGGTAACCTAAGAGAAGCAACATTCTAAACAAAAAAAGTAACACGAGACTTAAAGAAAATAAGGAAGACGAAGTCTAATCAACTCACAAAAGACTAAAACAGTTTCAAATCTCCAACTGACATCAATTTCTGCATTTATTAGCAAACATATGAGAAGCGTATTTTCAAGCATGTGGCCAAATCTACTGCATCTACCAAATTTTGAGCTGATCTTTCCTATGGAAAGATGCTTCATAAGAAAGAAAAAAAAAACATTTCTATACTTCCTTCCCTAAGAAAAAGAGAGGCCAAAATGTCACAGATTTCAAAAAGGATTCATTTGACAATAAGCTCTGGGCCTATCAGGATATCTCTACTATTATAACCACAATCCATTGTGCCAAGAAAAACTAATCTGGCCTCACGTCTCGATTACAAAAAGAATGACACAAGAAGGTTAAAAAATTACAGGTATGTCCCACATTCACACATCTATACATGTGAAGCAATTGATTGCATAAGAATTCTTAACTAAGAAAATGTAGGGCCCATAGTTTTATCATTAATCATTCTTTTGTCTAGATCTTTTTGGCTTCCCAACAAAGTTGGTGCTTTACATAAATACTTTTATCATCATTTTCTATCAACAATTTATGCCGCTGATGTGCCCAAAATTTTAGTCTTAATATGTTCAAAGATTGTTAAAGTCTATGACCATTGGGCTCTATCCAGACAATAATGAAAATTTTGAAATATCACGATATTTTGAGATATTTTAAATCTAAGGTCAAGAAATTTATTTGGGAGGCAAAGTCCAGATCTATAAAATTAGAATCTAACCAAAATATCATGATATTGGAATTTCTTTTCCAATTCAAAATTTGAATCACAATTTGAATATCATATACATATATTAACAAATAGGATTTTTTGTGTTATTTCACAGTATGCAACCAAATGCACCCCTAATTCTTCAAATGGCATTTAATATTTCAAAAGAATTATAATGCTTAGCCATTGATAGAATTACATAAAAGATTGCTAATGGGTACATAACTACAATATCCTTCCATTTATTTGTTCTTTCATTTCTCTGGTGTATAAACCAAATGTCATTCCAAACCATGTCTCTGTTCTCTGTTTTCTTCATTCGTTATTTCATCTTGCTTTGTGTTGATTCGTTCACAAAGGCAAATCCCCCACCAATGTACACAAACACAATCTGGATGCCTTAAAATATAAAACTTATGGAATATTTAAGAAATCTTGAGACACAAAAAAAAAAGGAACACTCATATGCATATGCAACAGAGATTATCTGTTTATGCCTGATTAAGTGCATCTTTTCTATGCATAACTTATATACAAAACCACTACTCTACGAATAACTGGTGTAAGAAATTGCAAGCTCATGGACCAAGTGAAGCATAACAGCATGATAGTTGCTTTTCCAATAAAGCATAAGCAACTATAACTGCATGAAAAGTGTAACTCTGCATGGAATTAAAATTTGTTAACACTAGTACAGTAATAACTGAAATTGATGAAAAATACATATACTACACCATCAGCTGCAACTTGACAAAACAGAAAATTTATTCAAGTGGATTTGATGACTATGATATTGAATAATGACAGATACTCTGTTATGTGCTCAAGTATTTCTAGAAAACCACAGTTGCAAGCCAAAATGCCTAGCCCATTAGTTTCTATCACAATAAGGGGGAGTGAGATGAAATGCCCAAAAACAGTAACAGTGGTGCCAAATGCAGGCTTACTTACGGACCCGGTTACCCTGCGTTCTCTTTTTACTTCATTTTCCCTCACTGGTATGCAAAACTATGTGGAAATATCAGAAGACATAAGACATGATAGATGTAAGACATTAAGAACATTCTTGTTCAGTGAAAAAATAGCTCAGAAGCATGAATGAAGAGCAGGAATTTGGCTTTTGTATTCTAACATACGAGAAATTTCATTAGTGATTACCTTCACCCAGTAAAGATCTTTCAAACTCTTGCCACTATCTGCCTGCAAGGAACAACAGATAGTTAAAATCTTCACAGTTCACACAAAAAAAGCAACCAAATTGAAATTCATCCACCTCTACGTTTTTAAGTTAGACAGGACACTTCAATTGTAAGATGAAATCAAACACGGAAAGAAAAAAATTAAATAGCACCTAGCTGAATACAATAAATATATTAAAAAAAAGTAACAAATTTATTTACAAAGAGTATTATTGCAGCTCAATTTGAACAACTTATTACTCTTTTCAGCTAAACTCCATTCATATCCATTTCTATTTCTATTTCCATTTTTTTTATTTTTTTCATAAACATTGCTGTTATTTCAGTCTTATGAACTACATCCACGGTATGCTAGCAATACACATACCGTTATAATAGCCAAACAGGTAAGGAACAAATAGGTTTGCAAATATGCTATCCTAAAATAAGTCATGAAAAGGTAACAACAAAGTAACCAGACACTAAAATGTGCATTGTATATAAACTTTGACCTTGTAATAGGAAAGAACAAAAATTTCCACATTACAAATCTCAAAAGTTTTGAGAAAACGGCAGCTAGAGGGATTCTATCTTGCATGACAGTACGAGTAAGAATTTTGTCGCGAAAAACAGCATTTGAAGTTAATGCTCAGGATATCAGACTTTTTTTTCCTCTATTATACAACCATATAAAGAAAAAATTGAACATATCTAATAACTTAGATACATATTTCCAGGGCTTTGGAAGAGATTAGCATGTGTATGTATGTATGTACACACACACACACACACACACACACACACATGGACAGTTTATCTATGCATGTGCATAGCATTGAATTACATATTTGGCCAGCCAAATAGATGATCCAAACTGTTCAATATAACCATTATATCACCAAATCCCTAAGGTTTAAAAATCTTAGAGTTTGGGATTTTATACTCTATGTATCATATCATTTAAAATGAATGGTCTATCATGCTCCTAAAAGCATTTTACTTTGATTAAATAAATTTGCAGGATATAGAATTCCCAACTACATGATTTCTGAACCTCGGGACGATATAAATCGTAATTCAACCATACAGTTGACAAAATGTGTGATTTAATGGGCGTAGATAGGTAACTTTCCTATGTATATGCATAGGTAAATTATTCTGTGTGCGCGTGCGTGTTTGTCCCAATATGTATATACATCAATATATATGTATGTATATACATATATACATGCACATATGTATATGCATATACATTACACAAACACACAAACACACACACACACATAAACATACACGTATATACATATTTTAGGTTGCAAACAACTAAATTAAAGATTAGTCAACTTATTAAACCTACCTGACAGCAAAAAGATCATAAAAGCCAAGACATGAGCAATAAACATCCTCCCATACGGGATTATGCATTGCAGCTATCATGGAACACTAGAGCTGTAAATGTTTAAACAAAAGAAAATCATTCAACAAAACCAAGAGGTTTCATTTTATACAAATTTGTTTACAGCAAGAGTAGGTAAATACCTGTAAGCCATAAATAATTGTTGATACCTATAACCTATTACCTATGTACTTGCCTAAAATCAATTTGCAAGATAAAATCTAGCTGTCAACTTGTCAATATATACAACTTAAACTAGATATGTTACTCAATGGTATAAAAACTCCAACTAGTGAGGAAATGAGGGAGGAAATGAGAATGCTAAGATAAATGCATGGTGAAAATATTTGGTTAGGCTGATAAATGAATATATTACAACAAAAGCTAACCTTGCTTATCTAGAGAGTAAGGTAATAAGGAGTCAATAAAAAAGCTATATCTATGTATATGCATAACCAAGAGCAAGGTAGAACCAAGAAAGAATGGGTTAGAAAAAGGCCTAGATCTAGCGAAACATATGAAGAAATTATGAAAAATGATTAATTACGATTGTGCATAATATGATACCAGATATTTCCCTAAATAGGACAAAAGGCAATAAAAGATTCGTAAGGTCCACCTCCCAAATAATTGAGAAAGATTATGAGTATGGTAGCTCAGATTATTAGAAATGGCAGATCCAACAATTTGGAGATGATAACCACTCATGCTAAATATAAGAATTTTTATTTTTATATTTATTATGTACATACAACACACTACATATTCATTGTAGGCCTCTTCAACAGCTTAATAAGAAAAGCAAAACAAAATGATGGTGAGGTGTGCACTGTGAAACCATTCCACTGATGATTTCTGTTAAACCTAAAGCACAATTGATGTTTTTAAACGATACTATCTCCATGAAACTGGATACCAAAACCTATAATGCCAAAATGCCAATAACAAATTAGGTAGGACATTCAATCAACTCCTTTAAGTTTCTATATTTCTTTCAATCAAACTTATATCTTAACAACAAATCTAAAAGTCCTCAACATTGTACTTGCTGCTTTTTGCAAATTACGCAAACCAACTGAAGATATGATTTGTGTGAAGTGACAAGGCCATCAATACCATAAAGACATAAATTGGCCCCAACTAATAGAAAAGGAATTTGAACACCAGTTTCGCTATTGGTAATTGGGAAATAGAGATGACTAGAGAAAAATGGGGTTTCAAAGGCAATTAATGTCATTTGGTTAAAATATGCTAATACAAATTTTAAGTTTGGAAGTTAGGATGGACTCATCATGGACGTATTAGGAGACTCTCTTGTTGCAAGTGTCAGTGTAGCATTGATAGCTACACCTCTTTGCATTGTACAAGAGATTTGCATCCAATCCTACTTACACCAGGCTATGTCTTATCTCCCACAAAAAAGATAAGGAAAAAAAATAAAAAAAAGAGAAACCCTACTATCTTCAAATTCAAATAATATATGCAACCTCTTTGAGGGAAAAATAAAATAAAATTAGATGTCAAGCAATGTTGAAAAGAACGTGATCCGTAACGCGTTTTAACGCGTTATGGAGTGTAACGGGTGGCCCTGCACTCCGTAGCAAGGCAAAATAACACCATGTTTCAGAGCGCACGTTATTTTGAAAATAACGTGCGTTACGTTAAGTTATTTCATAACGTAACGTAACGCACGTTATTTATAAACTTAATTCTTTATATGCGACTAACATAACATAACGCACGTTATTTATAAACTTAAAATTCTTTGTATGCGACTCGTGCGCGAGACTCGCGAAGGGAAAAAACCCTAAATTCGTTCGTGATTCTCATCCCAAATCTCCCTAGTCCACGATTCTCCTCCCGATCGCTCGAGACCAACTCCTCCCCAACTCCGATCATCCTCCTGATCACCCGCATCATCTCCAAGGCTCCGAACATCATTCGACAGTTCCCGGCGACTCTCTTTGAAGTAGCCCACCGCCCTAATGACCTCCGCCTCCACTTCCGACGACGTTCCCGACAAAACCTGACCACTCTTTTCTTCTCTGAGGTCCCCTGCGGCTCTCCATGAGTCCCGAGCTCCGGTGAGGTAAGATTTCGTAAAGCTTAATTTATTCTCCTTTTTTTTTCAACTATTGAATTGATCCCATGGATGTTAGGAGAAATTCATAATTTAATTGTTGTTTTGCAAAATTAATGAGTAAATTAGTGCGACCAATTTTTTTCCCTAATTTTTTCCCTTTTTTTTTAATTGTCCTACGAAATTTATTCCGGGAAATTGGGTAAAAAATGTAGGAGTGTGTTAAATTTGAATTGTTGACATGAGTGAAAATTCTGAATTTGATGTTGCACTATGTTATCCTTGAAGATGGGTGAAAAAAAAATTCCTCCAATTTCTCTTCACTGTTGAAGAGGGGAGTGGGGACCTGCGAGAGAATAGGAAAGGATTTACTTATGAAAAACTGTGTAGAAGAAAAAAAAAACTAAATTAAAAAAAACTGTGTGAAATTTGATTTTTGATTCAGTTAAGAAACTTAAAACTGAATTAAAACAGAAATACTTAATAAAAAAAATGATTAACTTGTGTTGGAATTTGAATGACTTGTGTAGAAGATATTGTTGAGGAGACTTGAATTAATTTGTGAAATTGTTGAATGACTATAATGGCTTGAAATACTTTTATGAAAAAAATTAATTTGTGCTTGTTGAATAACTTGAATTAAAAGAAATTGTCGGAATCTGAATACATTTAATTACTTGTGTAGAAGTAATTAGATGCAATTGTTGAATCTTTTGTATTTTGTATAAAAATAATTCTAGAAAAAGTGTATTATTTTTGTAGATTAAAATTTGACAATCCGCACGAAAAATCATGTCAAAGAATATGGATCCGGCCAGAGAATGGGGGATTCATAAGGAATGAGAGCCCCCCAATTATTTTTATTGTAAATTCTGTAATCACCACATAACTGCAGAAATCACTCGGCTTAAGCATCATTTGGCTGGGACGAGACATGGGGTGAAAATATGTGAACGAGTCCTGCAAGATGTAAAGAAAATATGTAAAAATGTTTTGAAGTCTACTGAGCTAAAAAAGAAAAAAAAACATCACTAACCTAGAAAATTGGAAGAATGGGGGAGCCAGACACTGAAATGGTGAGTGAAGAGCTTACTTTCTAAATCCTAGATGTTTCTACAGTGATACATTCTCAAATGTTCCTAGGTTAGAAGAGACCTTCGTGAATGCATGCAATGAATGATCCCGACCTCAATGAGTATGCACAAACTGATGTGGAGTTAGATCAGTATAAACAGGAACTTGGAGAATTTAGATCTCCGCTAACTTAAATGACTATGAACGCTCAAAGTCACGATATATCTTAAATCATTGTTTCCATTCTTAGGGTTCTATTTGTAAATATATCATTAAGTTATTTCTTTTTGCATTTTTTTAACACCAAAATTAATTATCTATTTTAGCTGCCTGGTGGAAAAGATTTGGAGAGGATATTCCGATACTTCAAAAATTTGCAATTCGAATCCTCTCTCTTACGACTAGTGGTTTTGAATGTGAACTCAATTGGAGCACTTTTGAGCAAGTATGAATTTAAAAAACTTAATATATTATTTTTAAGTAGTTTATTTATCATCATGCTTATATAACAATTCACAGTTTTATTAAAGGTGCATTCAAAAAAAAGATGTCGCTTGGAGCAATAACGCCTACATTCTCTCGTGTATGTTATGTACAATATTAAGGTTAGAGAGAGAAATATTCGGAGGAAGAGAATGAATTTGGATCCAATTTTGATTGATGAGGCGGCACCAGAGGATAAATGGCTAGTTGAGAATGAAGAGTCTTATCTCTCAGAAGATTTTGGATTGCTAAATGAGCCTACTGATAACGATTCAGCTCCAAAAAACGAATGATTTATTAAAAGTCACTGATAGTAATCAAAATGTTCTTCCATCCATTGTGGATAAAATAGACAAGCAAGATAAAACTAAAATCCCAGCAAAGAAAAGAGGGGTCGATACTTCTTATAAGTTATCCAATTTTAACAATTTAATATTCTTAAATGAATACTCTACTATCGTGATTTGAGTATCTAATAACATCTTAATTTGTATATTTCTTGTGTAGCATTTTCTTCGGATAAAGGAAAACCAATTAATGATACTTTTAATGAGACGGGGAATGATATCGATCCGGAAGATGCAAACTATATTCTGGAGGAGGATGATCTTATTATTGTAGATTAGATAGAGGAAAAACAATATTTTTTGTGTATGACTTAAAAAATTGTTGTGATATTTGTTATGAAATTTTATAATTTTTCTACACCTTTACATTGATTTTACAGTTATTTACATGATTTTTTAGATTTATTTACTTATTTATGAAAATTATTAAATACAGTTTTATATTTATTTTAATTAAATAAATTTAAAATTGTGTAACCTATATGCATTACGTTATTTGCTACATACCTAACGAAAAAAAAAAAACGTTACGTTAACATTAGCATTATTTTAAACATTGATGTCAAGCTTTTTTGTATCGAAATTTCAAGTCAACATGAAACCTTGAATTGCAATTGCACCTAGAATCTACAGTAAGCCAAACATTAAAATTTCAGTCCTACAACTGTATTTTCTCAAACCTTGCAATTAGAAATCCATGATTTCCAGTAACCAAATGGCCCCATAATGGAATGACAAGGCAAGTGATATCATTATCTTAAAGTTGACATGGTTACCAGTTCTAGCATGGTTGTTGTGTAGTGGCAAAGTTTCGACTATATAATGTTACAAAGCAGCAAACCACTAGCAGGCTTCCTCATCTATAGCCAGTTTCAAGTGGACTTCTCACGACATTTGCCCATCAAACGAAAAAAAAAACCAAAGATGGAGATATCAAATTTACATTAGGATTTTTATCATACAGTTGAGCACTGTTTGAATTGTTAGGAGGATAAAATTTGTTTCTTTACCAATTTGGAAAAAGTCAAATAGGGAGTGAGAATACTCGTAAATAGGAAGTGAGGATCCAGAGTTTTCTTCAGAGCAGAAAACAGTGGCAAACCCGTGTTATGCGCAGATGTAATCATCAGTTATAGAAAATTAATTCAGACAGAACCACTGCTACAGATATTCCTCTTCCAATTTAGTGGATATATAACAAGGCTGATAGCAACCAAGCTAGATGATCACCATACTCATTTCTAACAACAGTAAAGACAACAATACATACTGAAATAAGCAATAGGTTCAGATTGCATGCTCCTTTAGAAGAGTCAGCAAATACACAGGGGATTCATGAAAAAAAGGGATTTGGGAACAAATACGTCACTTTATTTATATGAAAATGGAGTTGAGGTGTTTTCATTCAAGGTTTTAAATCATAGAAGATATCTGTATATAACAGGCCAGTGGTTTATTTTATGGTATAAGAAATCAGCAATATTCAACCATATTGGCAATAT
Source organism: Dracaena cambodiana (assembly GCA_036321105.1). NCBI lineage: Eukaryota > Viridiplantae > Streptophyta > Magnoliopsida > Asparagales > Asparagaceae > Dracaena > Dracaena cambodiana. Next base: position 10,080,920 of record JAYEPQ010000009.1, read on the forward strand.
CAGAAAAATCAAATATAGGCAGAATATCATAAATGGAAGCAACAGCACTGATATTTTGAGGTATACGATATTTCCAATAAGGTATATGATACGCTATTTGCAATAAGTTAGGTAGGGCCCATATTTGCTCCAAATTCAACAAGAACCAATATTTTAAATACCGACCGACATACCGGTATATCGGCCGGTATATCGAGAAAAAGGAAGAAACGAGACGATAAGGAAAAATTTTTACCGTTTCTCATTTTGGACCGGTATGGACCGATATCGGCCACGTGGCGTTATATCGGCCGGTGGCCGGTATTAGTTAATATCGGTTAATGGGATTTTGGATTTTGCTTGCGAGTTAAACTCATTAACTCGTTGAAAACCGACCCGTTAAGAAATAAAACGGATCGGGAGGGAAGAAAAATGGTTAAAATCGATAGTTTTCTCTCTCTTTCTCTACCCAGCGATCCGAGCGATCGAAGCTTCTTCCCCACGACAAACCCTAACCCTAATTTTCCAATCCAGCCATAAATCTCTCTCTGATTCCTCTTCTCCCACTCTCTGGCTCTCTCTCTCTCTCGTTCTCTCCCCGCGAACGTCGGTCGATCGAGCCCAACCGTAACCCTAAATTGACTATTTCTCTCTCTCTTTCTTCTTCCACTCTCCGATTGCTCCTCCCTGTCTCTGATTCTCCAAAAGGTGCTCGCCGGTCGATTCCGACGCTGTCATCTCAACTTCGCCAGCCGAAAATCCAGTGGGGCAGTAGGTAAGTCAAATTTGATTTATTTCATATTAATTTGATTTAGAGTTACAAATTTCTTCAATTTATCTTATAATTGTACTATTTAGTTTAAATTGATAGCGATTTATGTTAAAATGTTTAATTTTTTTGTGCAATTTGAGACGAAATGTGAAGTTCGACCTACTAATTCAATGAATAATCGAACACTGATTCAGTTCACTGAATCAGTGTTTGGCCCACTGATTCATTGAATCAGTGGAACTCTAATTTTGAACAGTGACAGTGATATTATGGAGTAATTTTGAATAGTGACAGTCTAAACTCCAATTTTGAATAGTGACAGTGATATTATGGGGTAATTTTGAACAGTGACAGTCTAATTAGAAGTTAATTTGTTTGATAATTTTTTGAGTGTTGAGTAATTACTAATTAGAAGTGAATTTGAATGATAATTTTGATACTAAAAATATGTAGCAATATAGGATATTTTAATTAGATATTTTAATTAGGATATTTTAATTGTGTGCATATAGAATATTTTAATTACAGGACATTGAACAATTGTAAATTTATAATTATATGACATTGTAATTTGTTGTAGTTGTTGGATATGTTAGGGTTTGAAATTTTGAATTATAGTACAACATAGTTTGGATTATGTAGTTTTAATAAAATAATTTTATGTAAATTATATCACTTTTGTATTGTAGAAACACTTCTCCTTTCTCTTGAAACTTATTTTTCGTAATTTTATGATTATCTGTCGCTTTGTGCATATACGGACGTTCTAAACGGTATCTGTAAATTCGTAATTTGAATGCAAATAAGCCAGGGTAAATACCATAAACTTGTTTTATGTGTTTTAATATGTTGTATATAGCCAATTATATTATTATTATTTAACCGGTATGACACCGATATGACTTTCCGGTATTTAGAATCATATCGTGATATTCCGTCCGGTATTCGGTATCCGGTATGTATTTGGCTGACCAGTATGGGATCAGTATCCGATATTTAGAACACTAACGAGAACAAGAGAAGTTAAATGGAAGTCAAGGTGTTGACCGTTGACTCCTCTATTTCGGCCACTAAGGTAGTGTCTACTGCGAAGCAAGTGAAGGAATTAAGGCCATTACTACGAAAAGTCAAGAAAATGATGGGGAAAAACTTGAGATTTAGATGCTTATTTCATTCCACATCAAGTTTTCTCCCACCAAAAATAAAGAAATTTGAATAAATAACTGCATTTTTTTTTAAAAATCTGTCCATTTCATGTTTTCAATTTATTTCCCGGAACTTTTCCATTTTAAATCTACATTGTCTTTTCTAATCTCTCACTTGGTTTAAAAGAAAAAGAAAAAAAAACTATAAAGAATGCTAATTACAGCGATAACAACGTAAATAACAATCTTATGCTCGGAAAAAAAGAAAATAAAACAGCAATAACAATCAATAAATCCAATGCATACCTTGCCAACAAGTAAAAGAGGTAAAATAAAGCACGGTACCGCCGAAACCAATCCCAAGATTAAATACTCCAGCTCCGTAAATCTCTGCCATCACAAACTAATTTCAGTCCAAAACTAGAAGAAAAAATATATATATAAGCAAAGCTCACAACTTTTGAAATCAAGATCGCTCATTTCTCCGATAAAACCTCGTAGAGCTTGTAGGGGACAATGATCCCGAGGCAGAGCGTGAAGACGACAGGGGTATAGAGAAGGAAGAAGGCCTCGCCCCATCGCTTGCTAGGATTTGAAGCAAGCCAGAGGCTTTTGCTCTCTCTATATCCCTTCGATGATTTCGACCCTTTCGCGGTTCCTGCGCCACTAACGATTGTTAGAGATCGAAACCCTAGTAGCAGGAGAGAGGAGATGAGGAAGGGCAGCTCCATTGGGTATGAGATCTGAAAAAAGAGATGGAAGGGTCAAAATGGCGAGGTGTTGAGGTTACCACCCATCCCGTTGGACTCGGGCTCCGGTCACCACCGCAAGTGATGGGAGGTCTCCGGAGACGTAGGAGGCGACTGGTTCCGGGCACCGCTCACGTGACAGGGCGCCGCTCCAGTCACGCTTCTCAGGACACCCACTTTACAGCAGAAACAAGTGAGTCGAGGGGAATTTCTAGATGGGCACGGGTTTTTTTTCCCGAGTGAGCCCAGTTTTCCCAGTATGCACACCTTTCCTTTTAAAAACCCTCGTTTTTTCCCAGTGAGCACACCTAAATAACCACTTTACCTTCATTATCTTCATCTCTTTCTCTCCCACCATTCCACTTTACCCTCTCCCAAACCCATCACCTATATACCCAAAATTAACTCCTCTCTCTCCCAACCCAGCTCTCTTCCAACCCAACTCATCTCTCCTCCCCCTTCCGATCGTTTTCCCTGCTCCGATCCGCATCCCGATCGACACTTCGCCAGAATCCTGACCCCTTGATCCGGACTAACCAGTCCGAACCCATGCTCCCTATCTGGGGTTAGCAGCCCCGGACAGAGAGCATGGGTCCGGGCTGCACAGCCCGAACCAGAGCCCAGTGTCTGGGACTGTTAGCTCGGACAGTGAGCCCTTATCCAGGCTGTGCAGGCCGGACTGCTAGGCAAAAATTTGTGGGGTGACGCAATTATTCTACATGTGTAAGACATTTACTGCTAGGCAAAAATTTGCTATGTTAATTCGTACACTAGATGCATCTTATTGTTGTCTACCAATTTTAATAGTTATTTGCCATCACTGAAGATTTGCCATCACTGAAGATGGCTACATATTAATTTGCATCCCCCTCTAATTAATGACCGTCCAAATTTCACTTCTCGATTTTCGAGATAAATCCAAATTGTTTTAATTTTCAGTGGATTTAAGGTCAATTCTCAGCTCCCACTATTTAAAATTTTAAATTATGAAAATTAAATTTTTATTTTTAATTTAAAATTTTAAATAGTATGGACTATATTTTCAGTTTATCATTATTTCACTGGCTCCCCTCTGATTGCCAAACAATATGCAAAATAAATGGCAATTAAATGTCTGGTTAATTAAATCAATACTCCTTAATTTGTTAGCAAAGAAAATAAATAAAAATTGAGAGAATGTTGCTAGCAAATAATGATGCCAACCAATATATTCATCTATTCATTCATTCCATTCAAACTTGTGTTACAGTGCTAAATTGAAAGAGAAGATGGTATACATCTCATTGTAGATCAACTCATATACAGGTTTGTTTCTTGTTTCTTTGATGCAAACTGTAAAGATGGTAGAATTTAAGGCATCACCAACAGATACTGCAGAATGCAGTTAGCTTGGTTGCATCGAGGGATGATGAACACACCGAAGAGGTTCAGTTGATAACTGCAATAGAGATGAATGAAGATAAATGATAACAAAGCGATCTCCATATGTGCATTGGTTTGAGGCATGCAATTCCTGAAGGTGTGATTAGAAAGCTTGATCTGGGCTATCCAGTCCGGATCAAGGCCGGGCGGTGAGCGAGCGGGGGAGTGGGGGCCGGGCAGAGCGGGGGCAGAGGACGGGCTCGTGATTGAGGTGGCTTGGTTGGCGGTGAAGTGGGCGAATTTGAGGTGGCTTGGATGGCTTGGTTGGCGGTGAAGTGGGCGAATTTGTAGTTCTCTTGCTGGACTGCTTTGGCGCAAGCCATCAGAGTGTAGACTAATTTTTATTCCGGCCTCTTGGGAGTCCTCTACCACCACCTCGGAATAAGCTGCTGCCGCCACAGCCGGTGTCGTCGAAGGGGGCAGCGGAGGCAAAACACCGCTGCTTCCTCTGGAAGAGGATGAGGAAGATGAGTCAGCATCGTCCTCATCCTCTTTCGATCTCTTCGGAGCAGTAGAGAGGTTTGATAGGGAATTTCGGAGCAGTTGATAGAGGCCATGGAGGAGAGGAGAAGAAGAAGGCAAGATATTTTGGTCCAAAATTTTTAATGGCAAGATTGTAATAAAATAGAAGTTTTAAGTGGGCTCACTAGGAAAAAAATTGTGCCCATCTAGAAACTCCCGAGTTGAGTCAGCAGCGAGATAATTTTAAATTATATCTTAGAGGAAAACGATTTTTTTTTATCTTTGGAAAATATGAAATAATGGAGGCGAGGCACACGTGAGGATAGTTTATTATAAATTTTAAAATTCGGTTAATTTCAGATAACTCATGAACTTTAAGGTTGTGTTTGGTTTGAAAAAAAATGAAAGAGAAAAAGAAAAGAAAAGAAAATGAGATGGAACTTGGTTTTTCTTTGAATGTTCAGTTAGTAAGAAAATATTTTTATTTCTTTTAAATTTTCTCTCAAACCAAATAATAAAAAAAATATTTTCTTTCTTATTTTCTTTTCTTTTCCTTCAATTTCCCTCAAACCAAACAGAGTCTAAGGAAAATTCTATTTACGCATGCACAACAATTTACTATTTACGAGCAGATTTAAAACTTGTAAATAATTACAAATTTGTCATCTTAATTTTTAATTAAGTTATCATTTTAAATTCTAAATTGCTAAAACTTATCAAAAATTTAAAACATTGTCATCATCTCCCTCCTCTATTCTCTCTAAAATCCAAAAAAAATAAATTTTTTTGTTCTATTTAAATCTTTAAAATGTTCCACAAATTCATCGATTTTCTAATTCTCTAAAATTTTTACATTCGCATTCCTCAAAATTTTAGGAAGACTTCTAAATTCTTCAAATTTACTATGACAAGCGAAATTAGGAATTAGAGTTTGAGTTTTTTGAAGTAAATGGAAAAATCCAACGTATAATTGGTGTCGGAGAATAAATCTCAAATATGAATTAAAGTTATTCTTAGTTTTTTATGCATTTTTGTTTCGCAATTAATTGTTACTATTTTTTTTTGTTAGCACGATAGTCGGTCACTGGTTGGGTAGTAACACCAAATCGAATTAAAATTTAGTTGAATATTAATACCCAACCACGAAACTTTTAGTTCGAATATGAATATCCGACTCAGACAAAGTTGATGGAAATTATTAAACTCTATGGAGTAAAGGGCAAGGAAAGCGGTTACTCGAAGTGACCACAGAGTAAAAGGCTGGGGCTGGAGGCTGGCGCTGGAGGCGGAGGGTGGTGACAAAGTTGGGGGTGGCAACAGAGGCGGGTGGACAAAGGAACTGGGTCCGAAAAAAAGTTTGAGAATTTTAAAACTTAATTAAGATAGACGAAACTAAGAGGGAGAAAGAGAGAGGGTGGGGTAAATTTGAAAAAATAATTGGGCGTAGAGAGTAAATTGGTAATATTTCAAAATGAAAAGTTGGTATAAAGAGTAACCTTGGTGTCAAAATTAGTTTTTTGTGTGTAAATAGAATTTCCCACAGTTTAAATATTAACCAAATTCAAGAAAATTACCATTTTGTCTGTTTTATTTCTATAAATTAATTAAATTAAATTTAAAAAAATAAAAATAGAAATGATATGCATATCATAAAAAAATGATAAAATTAAGATTAGTTTCTAGACGTGACTACAAATTATATTTTATTTATGCACATCTAAAAATTATTGCCGGCAAATAATTGTTCAAATTGCTTCTCAAGTAAATTTTCAAACTATACATAATAATTTGAACGTAATATTTAGTAATATCTAACTACTTATCAACAGGAACTCAGTGCTAATTTTTCTTTTGCTATTAGTAAGTAATTTATTTATTTATTTATTTATTTATTTTGACAACTTAAATCCAATATAGAAATTGTCAATCTTAGACTTAACTTGTGGCCCAACAATGCTTGACGAGGATGACAAATTATAGGAATTGAACTTGTTTCCATGCAACCAGGGCGATGCAATAGTCCACGAGGCCATTGATCGCGGCTAAATAGAGCAGGCCAGTTATTACGGCCGCCAATGGGGCCATCAACTCTAGTCCAAATTACTGCTTCTTTTTAAAACAATTCTTTGTTTCAATAAAAATCTTATCTTTTTTAGTACTTCTCATAGATAAAATTCACAATATTACAACAATAATAATATAATTCAATATAACAAATAAATCTAATCACCTTTTCAACTAATACTCCATCAAGATTCTATCTTTTATATAGTTTTCAATGTAATTAATCTAAAGGGATTTTTACATATATGTTCCTTACAGCTTTAAAAATTAGAATTTACTCCCCAAAATCTTCATATTTATGATTTAATCTCCAAATCCTTTAAGTTACCACAATTTAGTCCCAGCCATATTTTTTGCCCGAAATTCCTGTTATACCCCTGAGTTACTTCACTTTACTCCTCATTTCCATCTTCTTCCTCTCTTCCTCTTATTATTGGATTTCTCTTTCCATTCTTCTCATTTCTCTCTTTTCCCTCTTCATATTGAGTTCCCCTGAGTTATTCCACTTTAGAAATTAATTGGCAGAGAAAAAAGAGAGGAGAAGAATAGAGAGTAGACCCAATAAGAAGAGAAAGAGAGTTGGAAGAGGAAATAAAGGACTAAAATAAAATAACTCAGAAGAATAATGGAAAAATCGGACCAAAAATATACCTGGGACTAAATTGTGGTAATTTAAAGGATTTATGGGACTAAATTATAAATATGAATATTTGGGAGACTAAATTCTAATTTTTAAAGATGTAAGGGACATATATGTAAAAACCCCTAATTTAAAAAAAAAATCCATTTATCAATCACAAAATTATTTTAAATAGTAATAGATTGAATGATTCAGTGAGCCTATATCTCACACACATGGTTGCACGATGGGTGCAAGCCGGGAGTTTCCAAAGGAGCACACCATATTTTCCTATTTAAACCACTTTACAGTATTATTTTAGTTTGGATTTTCAGTACTTTGGATTTTCAGTACAGGCTCAACAGCGAAAAAGGTTTGCTCTTTTAGACACACCCGTGCAAGGCTAAGTTTCTTCCTCTTTCCATCTCTCTCTTACTTTTTTTTTTTTTCCTTGTATGCATTTTTGAGGAATGGTGGGGCCAGGGAAAAAAGTGAGATTTGATCTCCTTTTCATTAAATATGGTAGCATTCAATTAAGATTCTAATTAGTTAAGAAAGATATTGCTAGTCCTAGAATATCTGTTAGATTTCGTTAAATAAAAAAGCTAAACCAAAAGAAAAATCAAATATTATCTTTTAATATAAATTTAACATTAAATAAATCAATTTAAATAGTAATCATGAGATAGGTCGTACATATTTAGAGTGAGTTTGGATGCAGTAGAAGTAAAAAAAAAAAATTAGAAGTAACTTCTGAAAATAGAGATTTTGAAGTACCAAAGTAAAAAATATACAGTTGAAAGTATTAAAGTAAGGAAGAAAATTAGAAATAATTTCTTAAAATAGAAAGTTTAAAGTATTTTTGAAGAAGGAATAGATAGAAGAAAAATAAAATATTTATTTTTGAAAGTAAAAATACAAGATAATAAAATATTAATACTTTTTAGTTTCTTTTATCCAAAATCCCAAAATCCAAATAAAGTAAAATTGAGAAATGAGAGTACAAAAAAAAACCCAATTCATCATTGCAAAAATAATTTTTACTTTATTTTTTTAGCAAAACAAATACAAAAGACCGTGAAAGTGATCCAGCAAAAAGCCCCGACGAAAAGGGTTCGCTAGGAAAAATGGTGTGCTGCTTTGGAAACTCCCGAATGGGACCCTCATTCGGCTTTCGGGTTTGGATCTTGAAAATATGGATCCAAACCAGAAGGTTGAAGTCGGATTCGTATCCAGTTTATCGGGCCGAACGAGGATCTACAGTCATCTCTGAAGCTGTGGGGCTACTTTCCAAAGGGAAATTCTAAATGCGCCCCACATTTTACTTAGTGAGCCCCACATCCTATAGTAAAGTGATTTACAACATCGGGGAAAATGTGCTCACTATATCACATGCGGTGCGCATTTAGAATTTCCCCTTCCCAAAATTCCGACGAAAGAACAGAAACAAGCTTCGACTTTTGTGTGCTAAAACCCTAAGCTCTCTCTCTCACCTCATTTTGCCCCCATCAATTTTATCGGCAGAGCACCAGTTCTTAACCCTAGCCTCGTTATTTTTTCTATCTTTTCCGTGAATCAATGGCTCAGTTGCATGCGATCGCATCTTCCCCTTCGCCCAAGCTCTCCTTCGGCGCCCACAGAAGATTAGGTAACATCCACTTCCATCATGATTCTTTCCTTTTCTCCCATGTTTTCTGGATTTATTTTCCTAAAGTTTGAATATTTTGATGAAACTTTGTAAAAGGGGTGGCTATGTTAAATTATTTGTTGTTGGAAATGCTCTCGCTTTGTAGGGGCTCCGCTTGTTCGTGATAATGTTTGTTATCTAAAGAAGGCTAATGTGAAGGTGATGAAACTAGCGAGAGTTTGATCTTGTGTATTATCTGAGTTGATGCATTTTCATTTATTTTTTTTGAGAATTAGTAATGCGGACATTTTTTTAGGTCGGAGCAAGTTCGAATGCTTTCTATGGTACTAACATTGGTCTTGGCGCCCAACTCGAAAGTCATTTCCCTAGGGAACAAGGTATTTGAATGAATAACTTTGTGTCTCTTTATGAGTATATTGAGTTTGTAGCTCTCATTAAATTTTAAAACTCAAGGTAGTAACTTGTGCAAACCAGCATGTTTTGAACTTTTTTTAAAAGAAGAATGGTCTTATCTAGAGACCAGGTCATCAACATTGCTGTTTATATGTTTGTTGGTTCCTTATATGTTTGTTTGAGGAACCAGTCGTTGACATTATACTGCGTGAATTTATAAAATAAGATTGAGTATTTTGCTGCCATAAGATAAAATTTAATTTGCTAGTTGTGCCTTGTGGTCTCTAGTCTCTATTGTTTCCTTCTTCCCGTGTTATTTTAAGATTTAACAAAAGAATTCTGATTTAGATTTTTACAATATTAATATGAACATGCTTATGTATTTTTACATAGAAATGTATGTATGTGTAGAAACCAGACATCACATTGTAATGTATACAGATGAATTTACAAAGGCAGATTGAAATTTTTGTGTATATCTATACTGTTATGTATGGACATGCGCATTTAATTTTATGTGCATCATATCACCTTTCTTGTCTTTTGCATGCGCAATGATAAGTTAAAGCTTATAATTTCCTTGTAGCATGTGCCAGAAAATTTAACATGCCTACCTAGTTGTGATGCCTGCACTTGTACTGTTTAGCCGCCAATACTGGTGGTTAATGACATACATCTCACTATATATATGCATGCATGGCAGGCGAGTTTGACCTAGTATCCATACTCAAGCAACACAGATGGCTATATGTATCCCTCAATTATGTTGTGAACTTAACAAATGAAGAACTTTAGGATGTTATGCTCTTATCTAGATGTTTCAGATAGGTTGCGAGTCTTGTGACTTGCCCTGGACTCTTAGCTATTAAGCTACGATAGTCCAGCCAATTAGCATTTGATCTAATTGTTGGTATAAACAGTGAGTGACCTTGTTGGCGGGATATGTTTTCTCGTATAAACTGGGCATGAACATCAACAAAGAAGGTTCTAGGAATGCATAGTATCTGAACCTTTAGAAAAATTTTGATACCAATATTTTTGCTATAGATGGTCAAGGATTCAAAGTGCAAATTCCTGACAAGAGGTGCTAACAAAATATGCCACGGACCTATCACAAATTGTATATATGCAAAAAAGAATGAGTGATTTTAGGATAATAAAATTTGAAATCAAAACATTGATTTTCATTTCTTAGATTTATAAAGCGTCTTGCTTTCAACTAAGTGGAGAAGCTTATTGTGTATTATGGAAAGCTGGGGTAAGAACCCAATACCAAAGACGGACTTCAAAGAGTAGTCTTTCTATATATGCAAATATGAGAAAATGAATTAAACTCTTTAACGGAGAATGACTCTTCATTGTGCGTTGGTAAGGGAAGCGAGGATGTTCCTTTCATCTATGACACTACTTTTTGTTCAAATTTTATGTGTCTGTTTGATTTGCAGCCATTCAAAGTGTACTTTCCAGCGAAAAAGATGTTTCAGATGGGGTCTCCGGCAAGGTTGATGTTAGTCATGACCATAATAGAAGTGGGCTGCAGGGGAAGTTAAACAAAGTTGTTCTAGCTTACAGTGGTGGCCTTGACACATCTGTGATTGTACCTTGGCTAAAGTATGTACTTGTATCTTGGATGTTATATGGCTTATTTCATTTATTTTGATTTTGAAATTCAATGAATGTGAGTGAATGTGTCCTTTTTTTATCTTGATTATGATTGTCAAAGTATGGATACATATAAAGCTACATATCCATTTACCTTTATTGATTTTTTTTTTCTTCCTTCAATAAAGAGATCACTTAAGGCATGCATTAATGTCTACCATCTCATGATTGAAAAAGGAGAAACAAAAAACCTTGTGGTTTTTTTGCAGCAACACCTCCAAACCTGCCTTTTTAATAGTTGTAGCAGTTTTGTGTCTAAAGCTATTTTTGGTGTGTGCGAAAATCCTATTTTATGGTCCATCAAAGAGAAATTTATTATCCATGTCCGCCTTCATGGTCATGTATGCATTCTTTTTTTAATTACTCTGAATTTTTTAATAATAGTTTCATTTTGCTGTTATCTCTGGCCTTACCTGCTATTATTTCTCAATGCAGGGAGAATTATGGATGTGATGTCGTTTGCTTCACTGCTGATGTTGGTCAAGTATGTTTCTAATTACTATAATCAATATGCTCAAAACATAACCTGCATTGTGCTTCCTTTCAAGGTTCTAAATATCGAATATTGGGATTATATCGGATGAGCAGTTGTCATATTGGATAGCGGGATATTGGATGATATAGCGGGGATATGAGCCAATAATGGGATTTTGTGTCATATTGGTAGACCCTTCAAAACAATGTCGGGCAATATATCGTTCGTATCGGTCGATATTTAGAACCATGCTTTCATTATCAACTTATGCTTGGTTCATCCCTTTTCATATCTTTGTGCTAGATCATTCTTGTGCTGGTAGATAAAAAATTCTTCATATAATTTCATTATATACCAGGAAATAATATATGTTCAAACATGCAATTTAGTTGGGTGTTTTTGATGTATACATGTTGCTAAACTGGAGCAACTCAGAATTTCATTCTTGTGTTTTTTTTTTTTTTTTGTATTTAATTACATATACAGTTTGTTTACATTAGTTTTACAATTGTGGGTCGTCATTTTTTCATATGCTTCTAGTCTTATACTCTGCATATGCATAATCCACTACTTTGTATTGTATATATTTTGTTGGCCTTTGCTTGGAAACTTCATTTAATTTTCTTCCTATAACAATATAAGCATAAATTCTAATTTTTGAAGGGTGTCATGGAGCTGGAGGGCCTTGAAAGAAAAGCCAAAGCTAGTGGTGCTAGCCAGCTTGTAGTAAAGGATTTGAAAGAGGAATTTGTGAAAGATTACATATTTCCTTGTTTGCGTGCTGGTGCTATATATGAGAGGAAGTATTTGCTTGGAACATCAATGGCCCGTCCTGTTATTGCCAAGGTAATATTCGTGTGCTTTTGTTATGTGTTTATCGAATTCACGTTATGGAGTTCATGGTTTTTCTGTATAGTAAAATAATTTTGAGTATATCATTCTGCTAATTCTTCCTACCCAAAATATATCAATCTGTGATGGATAGATGTCTATCAACGTGTTAAGTTCTGTAATTATTTAATCTGAGAAAACAAATTCATGACAGTTAGGGAAAAAGTGCAACAGATTGTATTTTGAATTCTTGGCAATGAAGATTTCACCATGGTTTGTAAGGGAGTTTCCAAAGGAGCACACCATTTTTCCTAGTGAGCCCACTTTTTAAGGGTCGCCCTGATCAAAATACACTAGATACTGGGCTCACTAGGAAAAGTGGTGTGCTCCTTTGGAAAGTCCCGTTTGTAATGAGCACTGAAAAATCTACGTGGTCTCCATGTTGCATCCTAGTTCGTGTTTTCTTGGATTGTGATGCTCGTTAAAGTCTGTCAATATATTCTGCAACAAAAACACGAAGAAATGCTGCATCGAAAATTCTTCCAGGAGAAAAATATGCAGCTGGTTTTCTTAGTTGTGAGATAGAAAAATGACAAACTTCAATAGGATCACCTACAAAAGATATTGTCCTTATCAATTACATAGATGGTAACAAAAGAATATAACAGAAAATAAATAAGCTGATCCACTTTAATTGGACAGCATAGAAAAGAGACAAATACAAAATAGATGAGGAACATAAACTAATCTAATTGGAGTATTGGACTTGGGAAGGAAATAAATCTGTTATAACCAATGCTCTTGTGACCAAGGTCTAAACTCTTAGAATTAGTATTGGTACCCGCCGATGGTTGTGGTATCGTCATATTGGAGGTCAGCAATATAGGACACATCATATCAATAATATCGGGAACAATATTGGCCATACTGGCAATAACAGTGTTGATATTGTAGGATCTTATATCATATCAGAATCTGATATAATATTTGCAGTACATATCGTTATCGCCAATATTAATAACCTTGCTCGTAAAGTTACATATATAAGTAGATAAGACAAATGTTAAAAACCTAGCAGATAGTTATTTCATGAATATAAAAATGCATGTTTTTAAGCATGGAAATGGAAAAAATGCAGTTAACCCTGAAAAACTATTAACTATGTTTTCTTTATGTATTTGTATGCGTGGTGTAACGTTTTATGCTAAACTAAAATTTGATTTTTAATAGTTAGATCAAAGCATTATTTACTCATTAGCATCAACATTTCAATTATGTAATCACTCTATATAGCCAGGAGTCTTTTTTTTAACCCTTGTTTTCCCCATATTAGAGGTTATCGCTTCTCATTCTATGTTGAATAATATCCCAAGTTTCTGACTTTCGCTTTTGTTAAAGTGACCACTTATTGTAATATCTAGTAAGATTATAGATACTTGATACTTGAAATAGAAATTTTTTTTATCCTAATGTGCACACTTCCTGCTAAATAAAATGTTTGTAAGTGTTGAGAATGCAGCTGGAAGCATCTATCCTAAAAATCATATGATCGAATTGAGGACAACTCAAAAGTGTTTGAACTTATGAACACATACCCGAGGTGTATCCAAGAGGCATCTTGTTGGATATGTATTAGACAAGCAGATACATCTTTCATCCAGAAGCATCCATGCCATCTGATTATATCATACAGATTTAAGTTCACCTCGTCCTAGTATTCATTTCAAATATGTGAAATTTCTTAATCAGTGACGCGGAGCATGGCGCCCGTTGCCTTTCCATCAGTTAATCTGTCTTGCTTTCTGTTCAAGGTTTTAAATATTGGTTGATATTGATATTTCTCGCAGATATTTTATCAGATTCTTAGGTACCAAATATGATAACCAATACGGTAGTAATACCGGTCCAATATTGCTGATAAAATTTTATAGATATTGCCAATGCCGATATCCATTTTAATATTTCAAACCTTGTTTGTATTTCATGAGATCTTCTATGTTTATTACTGAATGTTGAACTGATAACTTGTGCTGTACTGAAAACTGAGGTTCTCAAAGGGATTTTAAGTAATTCTAATTACAAGTTATTAGAAATCTTGTGAATTAACTTACTGATGCCTGCCAGATCGCCATCCTGCTTCTTGGTCCTGCCAGTTTCTCCCTCCTGAAGTCCATATTCTAAAAACCTTCTCAGAAACATGCCAGGGATTAAAATGGTGGCGTGCCAATAGATTGTTAGGTGATTTGAGAGAGATTCTTGATTAGACTTGCATATAAATTATAGGATGTCAATATGGAGTGGGGATGGGGGAATTATATTGATGAATGCAAACTGTATGATGTCGATCTGGAGAGGAGATGGGGGAATTGTTGTGATGAATGCGTATAAATTCTAGGATGAACAGGCGAAAAAGTATTACAAGTTTCATCAGCTGAAAAGTGGGAGAAAAGGTCGTAGGGGCTGCAAATGATTTTTTTTTTATTGCATTCTTTGTGTGTGCCTGAGAATTGTAATGGAACAGAGTCCCATCAGGTATTTAAATTTTTGTAAATTAGCAATCTGGGAAGCTTTGGTAATGAAGCAGCTGGTTCCCTATGAGCTGCGGCGTATAGCAAATTTTCTTGTCTAGTGTGATGTGGCTGTAGTTGGATAGGACTGATAACTGATATTATATATATATATATATATATATATATATATATATATATATATATATATATATATATATATATATATATATATATATATATATATATATATATATATATATATATATATTAATGTGAAATAATTGTTAGGAAATGGGTGTGTTGGTGATTATAACTTTACGTGGCAATAGCTGATACAGAACTTAATGAATAAATGAAATGGAAGAGGTGGGCAATTGTCTTGCATTCAAACACCTCTCTGGAATAAGCCATTGTTTATATCTAAAATAGATGGTTACTCTACTGCTAGGCTGATCTTTCCTTAAATTTCTTTTTGATGTTAGACAGACAAATAATGAAACATTTTAACATGCTATGAAAGTATGATTGCAGTCATCTGCAGAAATCTCACTGAAGCTAGGTATCGAGAATTAGCTAAGGCAGGTCAGAACCTTTTCAGGTTTTAGAAGTTTTAAATGTGGGTGGAAGTAGAGTTTATTCATTTACTTACCGAGGCAGTAATGTATCATGAGACAAATTGCATTTGTCTCTCGAGGTTTCTTAATATGTGACATGAATGGTAGGTTGCATAGGTACTATAAAGAAATCAGCTACTTATGGGTGTCCCCAGTGTATCTTCATATACATCAGCCAGCCAAGATTCTTTTTAATTATCGATGTAAATACTAACTTGTGGGATGTCAGTCCAGTTCTTAAACTATAATTAGTAGTTTCTCTGCCTGATTTGTTGTCCTCATCATCCTGAAGTGGAAGTATGAACAGAAAAGGCGTAACATGTTTTATATGTAATAACAGGCAATGGTCGATGTTGCCAAAGAAGTAGGTGCCGATGCAGTTTCGCATGGATGCACAGGCAAGGGAAACGATCAGGTCTATTCATCTGCTTGTATGATTTTTCTTTCTTCCATCAGTTCATGCATTTTCTTTTTCACCATTTACTTTTTGCCAAAACTCTCTTGCAGGTTCGATTCGAATTGACATTCTTTGCCTTAAATCCGGAACTCCACGTTGTTGCCCCATGGAGGGAATGGGATATCACCGGACGTGAAGATGCTATCGAATATGCTAAAAAACATAATGTTCCTGTTCCTGTTTCAAAGAAATCTATATACAGCAGAGATCGAAATCTATGGCACCTTAGCCATGAGGTAACTCTACTTTATTTTGTTGTTTATGCGGTGAATTTAAAAACATGTCTTGATAATCCACATATACACGTAGATGTCTTGATAATCCACCATATGCAGTATATCCCTTCATGATTTATCACATGTCTATTGTCGTCACTAGTCAGCTTGAGTAGCATTTGAACTTAAGTTTGATTTCTTTGACTTTTATGCTTGTACTTATCATCTAGAGTCATATTTTTAGTAGTCGTGGAAGTGTTGCAAGGATAGGGTAGAGAGTTATCTTGTTAAATAGCTCTTTAAGCTCTATGTCTATTAATAAAGCTGCCTCGGACAAAACACCATGAGCCCCTTCAAAATTAGCATGCAGTTTCTCATTGTTAATCTATAACGACTCTTAAAAGCAAATATTTTGAAGCCCTTCTACCCTATTTTTTCAATCGGATTTTTGTCTTTAGTTTGAAGTTTAAAGATGTAATTGCCATTTTTCCTTGTGGCTAATTATGAAAAACTATGGTAGAAAGAGAATAGTAAAGCAAAAAAAATATTATTGAATTCTCCAAATTTCTACTTAATGTTTGGGATATCTTAGTTTTAAATTTCTTCTTAAGTTTCTACATCAAATAAATTTTGAAGAAAAAAAAAAAAACTACAGTTGAAGAAAGATGTGAGCAAAAGATGATGCTGGGTTGTCCAAATTTCTAACTTAGGGAAGGTATCAAACCTCTTGAATATTAAGATATAATCCATATATCGAAGAAAATGTTGAGAACCTCTTGCATATTAGGATATGATCCAGATACCCGAGAAAATGTTGATTCCTTATAGAACAGATGTCTCCATGCAAAAACTGATCGAAGAAATCTTCCTTCTATTTTTGAGAAAGGATAATTACATAGCAAAACGAGCACCTTCTTATGTCCTGCAATTTCAAGCAAAATGCAATATTTGTGATTCTTGGTGTACAGTTTTTCAGCCCTCCGCAATTCTTCCCATGCTCTTCCTTTTTCTTCAATGGTGAAGGTAGTATACATGGATCATTGCTCCTCAGTTTTTCTCATGCCTTGTATGTGTCTTCTTTACAAAGTCTAGTCTTTAGAGGGACACTGCCCACAAAAGTTCTGGTCGAATGACCAGACCAATCGGTCACTGTGAGGAGACAACAAATACAAAAGAGGAAAGGGAAGTGAGAGTTGAAAAGCGTTGAAAGGGAGAGAGAAACGGCTATGTTCTACTTTTTTGCTAATCCTTGTAATAGTTTTCTTTGCTTTGTATCTAAAATTTAATATTTTATATGCTTATTATTTGAAAATAATGATTCTATAGGCAATTCTAATCAAATTAAGAGTATCACTAATTTAGTTGCATTATTCATTTTCTTGTTATATCAAGCGAATGCTATTGTATGTTTTGTTTTGCTTTGACCGGTCTGTTTGAATTTCAATTTTCTCTCTGCTTTTTCATTGTCATTTTTCCGAGAAAGAACTTTGAAGGTATAATGTATATAAATGAGCAAATTGAGGTGGTTACTTGTTTTTATGGTAGTAGATCAAGGTACTAGCAGTAAGAGTGAGATCGAATTCTAATGTCATACATGAAGTCCAGTGAAGTGAGGTGGCTAGCCATCCAATATGCAACTGACACTCCAGTGATTTTTTTTTTTTCTTGATAAAGTTAAAAAGAGGAATAAACAAAAACACTAATGGGTTCCTAAATCATACCTAAATCTTCACGAAGGCATAAAGCATCCGAGCAATAGAAACTTAAGCTCTGCATATATCTATTATGCTGCAGACTTATCATCTCTGTTACTAGCATAACTAATCTAATCTTCTTCCTGCAAATTCAGGAAGGTCAATAAATCAATTTGGGTAGTACGCAAATGTTTTTGTCCCCTTTAAATTGGTGTGAACTGATAATTTTATTGAATTGAAATCTGCGTATAAAGCACTTATGGCTGTTATCCAAAAGCATACAGTCTAATGGCTTGCAATCTCATGTGGCTTATACATGGGAAATTAACCAAGCAATGAATCTATCGAACATAATAATACAATTATCTCCATATATATTCAAGCTATGATGAGTTGCTTCGAATTTTGAAGGGAGACATACTGGAGGACCCATCAAATGAGCCAAGGAAAGACATGTACATGATGTCTGTTGATCCAGAAGATGCACCGGATCAGCCTGAGTAAGTGACAGTCAATTTATCCTTAGATATTACGGAGAATATGTTATTGTTTCCTGATCTAATATTTTATCAGTGACGAGCCTTTGGTTTCAGTTTTACGAGTCAACAAAAGTGAAAAATCCTTGTTTCTGCTGATTTACCTTATTTGGGTTTTATTTTTCCTTCATCAAGCTCATATGAAACTATTCTTCAGATATGTGGAGATTGGAATTGTTTGTGGTGTACCTGTTTCCATCAACGGGAGGGAGCTCTCCCCAGCATCCCTCCTCGCGGAACTCAACGAGCTTGGCGGCAAGCATGGAATCGGGCGTATCGACATGGTGGAGAACCGGCTCGTGGGCATGAAGAGTCGTGGGGTCTACGAGACACCTGGTGGCACCATCATGTGGGCTGCTGCTCGTGAGCTTGAATCCCTGACTCTCGACCGGGAGACCATGCAGGTGAAGGACTCCCTTGCGCTCAAATACGCAGAGTTGGTGTATGCCGGCCGTTGGTTCGACCCGCTCCGCCAGTCGATGGATGCATTCATGGAGAAGATCACCGCAACTACCACCGGCTCCGTCACCCTCAAACTTTACAAGGGCTCGGTGACTGTTGCTTCCCGAGAGAGCCCTTACAGCTTGTACAGGGAGGACATCTCGTCGTTCGAGAATGGAGCGATCTACAACCAGGCCGATGCTGCGGGGTTCATCAGGCTCTACGGCCTTCCGACCAGAGTCCGGGCAATGCTAGAGAGAGGCATTTGAGGTGTGTAGGGATGCCGTAGTGCTAATAAACATAGGCTTGCATGCAGCCATCACCAGTACAAGAATGTGATAATTATTTGGTTTTATTTATCTGGTGAGTCAGTGGATGTATTTAAGAGAACATGTGAAGGATCATTCTGTATCTTGGACATTCTGGTGGTATTATTAGTTGTTTTAGCTTTCCTTGAGTCCAACAAATGAACGATCCATGATATGTTGATTCAATGTCTGCTCATTGGTTTTGCTCTGAAAATAGCAGAGCATGCTATTGTAGCTTCATGGAGGCGTATCCAAGTGCAATGGTTGGGATGCAAGAGATGATAATTGTATCCAAGTGCAATGATTGGGATGCAAGAGATGATAATTGATACGGTCAAGGTTTGTCATATTTAAAAATTTGAATGGAATGCAAGTGATAATTGATACGGTCAAGGTATGTCATAATGGTATGTCATATTTTGAATAAGGTCTGTCATATTTAAATATTTGAATTGATTATGATTTAAAAATTTGAATTGATTATGATGAGGCAATGTTTGTCATATTTAAAAATTTAAATTTTAAAAATTTGAATGGATTATGATGAGGCAATGGTTGGAAATTTAAATTTTAAAAATTTGAATTGATTATGATGAGGCAATAATGGTTGGGATGCAAGAGATGATAATTGATACAGCTAAGGTCTGTCATATTTAAAAATTTGAATTGAAAATAAATTATTTTTCTCATTCAAAATCTTAAATATGACTGTCATATTTAAGAATTTGAATTGAAAATAAATTATTTTTCTCATTCAAAATCTAACTCTTAAATAGGATCAGCCAAAAATTGACCGATGGTTTCCTATCCATAGATGCTAGATGTTATAGCAAAAAAGAACTAGACAGGCTTGCACAAAAGAAAAGCATTTACCCATTTATCTGCAACTCAAGGAGACCAAAAACACAGTAACATACTATACAATCACATACGCAAGATATGCGAATCCGAAGAAATACAGAAGGAAGAAACGAAACGATAACCAAAAATCCCAGCCAAGTAGTGGAATCAATCACTGTTTCTCCATATATCACGCAGTAGCTGGTATCTAACAACACTTGCACTGCTACCTCCCTTGGACTGGGCAGACGGCGAAGACGAGTCCTCGAGCATGATTGAGGCAAGAGGCGAACCCAGTTCATCAAGTTCGTCATCGCTCGTGTGGCATTTACGGACCATAGCCGATCCGCTCCTCCTCAGGACGCAAGAGCTCCTAATGTCTCCCATGATGCTCTCGGCTGATGCAACCGACAGTGGAGAGTACACAATTGGAGATGCATTGCAGGGGTACTGTCTTATTTCTACGTTGTTGTCTTCAAGAGGGTCCTACGAATCGCAATATGTTTCAGGTTATCGCGTCAAAAGGATGAAATGGGAAGATTTTCTAGCAAGCTATCGAAAACGATATAAATGTGGATAATAAGAAATCTAAAGATATGTGTTGAAAAATCCATCCACTACACCAAAACTCCAAAGTTATGATGAGGGTTGAGGAAAATTATTTTTGTATTTTAACACGTCCCCGCAAGTTGAAGGCCCATTTTTGGACAGAAACTTGGGCTTTACGGTATAATTTTTTTTTTTAAAACCCACAATTAAATGTGTACCGGTAAGAATTGAATCCATTATTGGCGCAATTAAATGCGCGCCGGTATAATTTTACGGTGAGAGTTGAAAGAAATTATTTTTGTATTTTAACATACCCCACAGGTTGAAAGCCCATTAATGGGTAGAAACCTGGGATAGGGTTGTTAAAAAATCCTTCCACTGTACCAAAACTCCGAAATTGTGGTGAGGGTTAAAAAAAATTATTTTATATTTTAACAATATGGATGAAAATTGACAGGTCCAACGTAAGTCCTTGACCCACCTCTATTCACAATTTTGAATTTAAAAAACAAAAATTTATTTTAAATTCAAATTTTTGCATAAGACTAGCCAAGGACTAGCTCATGACCCCACCCATTTTAATCCCAACCTGAAGATACTAGGATCTACATCCCACGGCTAGGTCACATGCTCACAAAAAGACTATCGGCATATAATTTATTAACTTCTTCAGGCATTATAGGTGCTTTTATTTTTTTCATCTTTTGTTTCCGTTTGTTCTACTCGCACTCTATGAATCAACATCTCCGCTCTAGAAATCACAAACCGGCTTTGAGATCGAGATGACCTATCACCCATTTATATTACATAAAATTTTGAGGTTTTTGATGACTTGTAACCTTCATGGCTAAGATCGTGGTGCCCTTCGATCATGGTAAGCTACTTGAGGTGCATAATGAAGTAACTCGTCAAAAGCTAGACAAGACACTAGCCATGACTACTGCAGGTGCAGGATATTGTATCTGACATGCTGAAATCGAAAGGATAAAGCTACAACACCTTCCACTTCCGGTTATGTTCAGCTTATCATGGATCACTCAAACTAGAGAGTGCAAATTGATTAGGTTTTAAGATGTCACGGTTTCATGGTAATGCAAGTGAATTTGAAATCTGAAGAAATAAAAATCCCGAAGATGAGTCGTGTGAATCTAACCTCAGAATCCAATGCTTCGAGCACCTCATCAGGTATCGTGTCCGGACAAAATTCATCTGGTAAGAAGCCGCCGAGGATCTGCTTGATTATTGATGCACTGAATGTTGGGCACACCTTTTTCAAGCACAGTCAAAGGAAAACGATCCAATAAACAAACAGAAAATGATGCAACAAAATCGTATATACAGAATCAAAGCATCTACGGACATACCTCTTTCCTGATAGACTTCTCCAAGAGCATGTCCTTTGGTAGCATCAAAAGATCACTCAAGGCATTGAGGAGTCGGAAAGATCTAAAGGTTTCTACAACATCAAGCCTGTCATCGTCTTGTTCATTCTTGTCATGAGGGGACTCGTCCGTATCCATACCAAATAAGTCGGTCAGCCATCTAGACCAGTTGCCAATCTAGTTTATTCATTCAAACAGAACTTGTCACTTAGTTTCTAGCTCCTTCAGTCTAGTAACAGTTAATGAGGTAATGCTAGTTTCATCACTTACGGCATTCTTGAGTTGAGCCCCTGCGCCGAAGCTTGACTTTCCTGGTGGAATAGGTAGAACCTTGGGATCACTTATTGGGTCGGACAAAGGATCAGTTGGCATCTCGTCGTCTGATTCACGCAAGATAGCATTAAACATAGCTACATCAAGTCTTGCAACACATTGTTCCATGGCCTGGACGAGGAAATCAATCAGATATATAACATTGAGTTGTACTACAACAGAACATATAAATATTTTTTAGACTCACATAATGTCCTTATTCTCAGAATCATATTGTGGATTAACTGGAAATTTTGCAGCAATAGACAGATAAATAAAGTTACAACAAAGATTTAGACTGTCAAGCTAAATCATACACTACAACTGATATCATGTCTGTACTGCACAAAATATAGAGGTAAGCCTACAGATGCATGTCTGCAATATGCATTTGTTTCATTGACTACCAAATATAACAACAACAACTAAGCCTTTTATCCCAAGTACTTGGGGTAGGCTACATGAACGGATCGATCACACTGATAATCCTTCTCCATTCATTCATATCGAGCAATATGTCCTTATTCAAACCTCTAGAATCCTTATCTTTTCGTATCACCTCCATCCATATTTTCTTCCATCTTCATTTTGCTCTTTTAACTTGTTATGTTGATAAGCTCTCCTTATCGAACTGGTGTATTTGTAGGTCTACGTAGCCATCGTAAGCGATCTTCTCGCATTTTCTCTTCAATGGATACTACACCTACCTTAGCATAAATATCTTCATTTCTCACATCTTCTCTTCTATCCACTTCTACGTTTCGTTGACTACCAAATGCGGAAAAATATCTTTGATGCCTATAAAGGAGATTGCCACCAAGATAAGAACTTAGTTAGTGGGCAAGCGCCTGCATCA
Source organism: Dracaena cambodiana (assembly GCA_036321105.1). Classification (NCBI taxonomy): domain Eukaryota; kingdom Viridiplantae; phylum Streptophyta; class Magnoliopsida; order Asparagales; family Asparagaceae; genus Dracaena; species Dracaena cambodiana. The sequence goes on from JAYEPQ010000009.1 coordinate 10,103,855, forward strand.
TTTCCTTCCACTACAGGGCGTCATATCTAGACGTAGCTCTAAACATGCAAATTCCATTCTACATTAACTAGATTGCTAGACTGTGGAGTACTGAGATTTTTTTGGTAACTAATATCAAGAAAATTTTCATGCAATTTTAGTAGCAAGCTAAGAAAACGAATACGTAGAAGAAGTAGATAAATCTGAGGATTACATTCAGCATAAGAATAAGTCAGTGTCACCACTTACCAATCTAGCGAGCATAGGCAAGCAGCCGCACTCATGTCCTTCAGCTCTAACAGGACAAAGCCTCTCGCAGGCATCACTAAAAGCTCTCTTCCAAACTTCAATTGAGAAGCTATCGTACTTTTTATCACCCAGGCTGAGTTTCCTTCCAAAGTTCTTCTTCGTTGAAGAGCCTTTACTGGGTTCGCCGCCTTCATTGGTGGACTGCATGTGTGGAGCCAAAGTCTAAAAATGAAAACAAACATAGTAAGAAAAATCAAGAAGCCCGGAAAAAAAACAGAAGCCAGTAAGCTATCAACTACGATGCATGACCTGCCACCAAATGGACTCAATAATTCGAGAGAATAACCATGATTCGATCCTTTCTAATGAAGCCGTGAACGCAGAGAGGTCATCCTGGTCATCATAATCGTTATTCAATCCTTTCTTACGATGAAGAGACTCCCATTTTAGTGAATACTTCCCTCTGGCTATCAATTGCAACCCGTCAGGTGAAGAGTTTGCACCAATGTTGTCGGAAATATCAGAATGCCCAGCCGCTTGAGTTACAATTGCTCTCAATACAATCGAATTTGATAGCCAAAAAGTCAATCTGAATCAAGAAGAGCCCAGCATCAAATGAATAGTTAAGCAAGTTAGTGCTTATGGTTTGCATGCATATGATCAATTAAAAAAAAAAAAGGTTTTTAGCATATATATTGTTTACTTATTTATGATTAACAGGATAAAACTAATCCCAACTTATCAATTTAGTTGCAATGAGAGAAAGCATGCTGCTTTAACTTATGCACACTCTTGCTATAGGGATGAGAATGGGTGGGTCCATGGGTCAGTCATTGGCCTGTACTATTCAAAGTTTTGAATTAAAAATATATTTTTTCTTTAAAATTTTGAATAGGACGGGTCAAGGACTGGCCCGCGGACCCAGCAATTCTCATCCCTAGTTAGTTGTGATCACTTAAAATGAATATACTATTGTTGACATGGTGTCGGTAAAGGCATTGAGAAGGGTAAATTGAGGATAGATTTATTTTGCATATTTCACATATATAGAAGAAAAATAATTATGAATTTCATCCAAAGAAAGGGGTTTACATGCCTGGGAACATCACTTCCGCAAGCTTTTGCTGCCAAAACCAGTCCAGATACGATACTTCTAGCAGTGGTTGCCCTCCTTTCATGTGACCATTGTTTCGAAGCATGAATATATAGCCTTGAAAGGCGCCGCGCTGGAGTATGTACCTTCTGTGCAGAGCTCCCGTGTTCGGAAGCTATGCAATAAAGACTTATCTCAATGGCAGCAGCTTCTCTCAGCTCCCCCTCAAGCATCTCAACTTTAAGCTCCAATTCCCGAATTTTGTCGATCGAGACATTGCTCAAATTACATCTCGAAGCATGCTTCAATTTACTTGACTTTGATGTTGTATTCCCCTTGTCATCCCTTCTATCATGTGTGAATGAATTTACAATGCCATTATATGCATCTTCTTCAGAAATGTTGATCTCTTTCACATCCTCCTCATACTGATCACTGTTCGCATACCTGAGGCTCCCCAAGCTCCCCAGTGAGTGCGGCGGCGACCTCATAGAGAACCGCATATTCCTTACTCTGTTGCTTGTTAATGTTCGACTTCCCTTTTCGCCAAGTCTCTGGCTAGGAGTAGTCGAATCAGAATTCGCTGGCCTTCGAAGAGCATTTTGCAGATACTTGTGATGAACCACCGGAGCGTGCTCCAAGCTTTCACGGGATGCAATAGAGCCATTATCAGGAGAACTGTCAACTGAAGATTCGATTTCGATTGAGCAGTTCTCAACTCCTTCCATCTTCTCTTCCCAACCATTCTCTCTAGGCTTTTCTTCAACATTCTCTTCTACAGAAATATCGTGCACATCATTAGCACTTGTACAGCCATCAGGCTCGTCCCTACTCTCTGGTTCTCTCTTATCATCAGTACTTGATTCAGGTTCATTTGTGCTTATAGGTTTCGGCGTCTCAATGATTTGCTGAGTTTCTTCAGCAACATTTTCTTCGGCCACGAAACCCAGTGCCTTTTCTTGAACTTCAGGGTGCAAGTAATGCCTCTGACCACAAAGTGCATCCGATTTCTCCAGAGGTGATATAGGCAAAGATTTATCGCCATTCTCCAGATTCTCGCCATCAACGGACAATTCTCCAGACGAAGATTGCGGCAAACTCAAATGCTGATCATCGTCAGCAGTGCCATTGGTACCCAAAGATGTATCGCCATTCTCCATAGTCTCAGCATCAACGGATAACTCTCCAGACAAAGGTTGAGGCAAACTCAAATGCTGATCATCAGCAGTGCCATTAGTAATAGGGATGGTCAGCTCCAATTCTGGCGTTACGGGCACAGGCTCCGTAGGCAAGTCGGGTGCCCCGTTGTTCTCATTTTCTGCATCTGATTCATTCTGTCAACCATCGGAAAACAATTAACAACTTATATTCGATCTTAATCTAGACCATTTTTTTTTACTTCTTTTACTGCTCATTATGTACCAGTCTGACTACAATCTTGCATTAAACTCTCGGCAAATTAGAATGAGATAGCAACATAATAAAGCATACATTACCACAAATATGGACTAGATATATTATCGCATATAGGCCCCAAATTGATAAATGTACTATAAAGAAACATGTGATAGATCAAGTATTTATCTCCAACGAGCATAGCCATAAATACCAAAATGTGAAGCAAGAGCATTTACCCTATGGTGTGCATGCTGCCCTCGCCCAAGCGATGACTCCGACGACACATCATCGTCCGTGAACGAAGCAATCTCGGCCTCATCCGCATACTCCTCGCTCATCAGCGCCGACACCGAGCCATCCCTGTCCAACGACTCCTCCTTCGTAAGACTCTCTCTGAACGAAGAGCTCGCACTGGAGCTCTCCTTATCCACTGTCTGAATCTTGACATAAACCACCGGCTGCGCCGTGTTCCGGTAGCTCCTCTTGCAGATCAGCGGAACCCCAAAGCTTGCTGAGTCCTTAACGGCCCCGTGCTCGGCCAAGTCCACCACTGCATTGCCCAAGAGCTGCCCTTTCACGCTCCTATCCCTTCTTGGCTCGTACAAGCTCAACTCAAGAATGCTCCTTTGGTACCCCTTGCCTTTCCCTGAGTTCTCTTTGATCAGCGTGACCTGGAGGTTGAAGCTCTCGTTGAACTCGATCCTCGACGGCGACGGGGCGACCGCGGCGGTCGACCCGGAGATGCGATCGCCGTGGGCCCACTGGAGCACGACTGATTTGAGAGATTTCAGGGACTGAGACGGCGGCCATGGCTTGATTTCTTTGATGTGGATGGTGTAGTCCACTTGGGTTGAGGTTGGTCTTCGATTCTTCGATCTCAGACCCAAAACCATTGTGGCTGATTTCGGTAAAGCTTGAAGCTTTTTGGTGATTGCAGAAACGGGTTGCGATCAAAATCTAAACCTGGATTCAAGAAATGATGAAATGAGTGAATTACAACATTTTTTTCGTTAAAATAAACGGAAAAAAAAAAAGTTTTTTTTCGGTGAGAGATGGAGAAAGAGAACAAAAGATTAGGTGAAAGAGAAACATCAGAGACGCGCAAATTACAGATTGATGATTAAATTTCCGAGGGTTGAAATTGCAAAATTTTATTTGCATTTTTCAAATTCCAAAAGCATTATAACTTGAGTTCTTCAACTTGATCCGGAGGACAAAATGAAAGGAACAAAGACTTCAACTTTCGATAATTTCTAAGGAAGCACAGCTCTTGTTCAAGTGAGCACACCTCCCTTTGTGCGCGCACCATCTATTGGAAAGAGGATTTTTGGACACTACTATTTCTCTTTTGTACTTTCTTCCACCCAATGAGCACTGCAAAACTCTTATTTCCGAACCCTACAATCTCATCGCTCTATTTCCCTCAAATCCAAACCCCAACGGTACCGGTCGTACTTGAGTTTGCACCCCATACTATCACAAGCTCCACGCCTAATGCTACCACAACCTCTCGTCCACTGTATAGAAAATAATCCCATCCGAAATTTAACTCTGGATGATAAATAATATTGTCCGAGATCTAATACTGAAAGAAGGAATATATGTTAATGATAATGACATTAATGTCAAAAAAATTGATGACAATAACCAAATTTGTGAAGTATGCTCACGGAGATAAATGGATAAATGGTGGGATCCTTTAGAAGTTCCTGCAAATTTCGGGAGTTTCTAAAGTAGCACACCATTTTTCCTAACGAGCCCACTTAATAACAGAGGTGGGCTCACTAGAGACAAAGGTGTGCTCCTTTCGAAACTCACCAGATTTCTTGCGGAACATTTTACTGTTACAACCTAATAAATTTGAAATTTACAGAAGAAGGAATATATGATTAATTAGCAAACTCCAAGTTTAAATTAAAAAGGTAGGTGATAAAAGCAAATTTGAGTCAGAGACGGTTTACTTTAAATTAAAGAAACAGCGAGCGTTGGGTTTATTTGGGAGTACGCACCGACTCTGGGGCCACATCACGGTGGGTGTCGGTTCTTCGTGTGTGGCCATCTCCACCGTTGAACCGTTGGAGCTCCGCCGAAAAGGATGATCAGGACCGTTGGATTGGGAGAACCGACATCAGCAGTTATTGAAAACCATGAGCGGTTTTTTTTCTTTGTTTCTGTTCTTGTCTGCACGATTTAACGGCTCCGAGAGTCAACGGTGGACTGTTGACGTTAGATCTTTATCGGGTCCCAAATCTGGACCCGTTAAGCGTGCCCGGGTGAGGGGGAGTTTCTAAAGGAGCACACCATTTTTCCAGGTGAGTTTATTTTTCATCCGGACTTTAATGCCGAGCAGTTGAAAAGTGAGCTCACTAGAAAAAATGGTGTGCTCCTTTGGAAACTCCCGGGTGAGGTCTCCATGGTAGCCTCATCCAACTGACTTGGTGGAGTCTGGGTATGGATTAGAATGTGCAGATTTAACGGCTAATTCTTGTTGCGCGATATTCAAAAATTTGAATTGAAAAAAATAAAAAATTAATTTTTATTGAAAATTTTAAATAGAGCCGACCAGTAACTGGCTCATGGATCCTGCCTGCCATTGGGTTAAACTTTGGAAAACATTATATTTGTAAATGCTTTTGGATGTCAAGTAACCAAGTAAACTGATCTAGAAATTCAACAAAATTTAGTAATTTTCATTCAAAAGTTCAATGAAAATTTGATAACCTGTACTAAATCATTATATAACTTCTCCATTCATTTGCATTAAAATCCCTTGTGGTCATACGACATTGATTATATTGATTAAGCAATTTTTTAAGGGGAAAAGTAAGTAACTTTCATTTAAAATGTACATAGTAAAATACAAAACAATTTTCTTCATCCACCGTCATAATTTTAGAGTTTTAGTATATATTTACAGAAACTTCAAAATAAATAATGTCAGAGCAATCCAAATTTAAATCCTATCAAAATTAAATACTAGGACCAAGAAGCAAAGGCTGTAGGAACACAAGGACCACATCTGATGACCATAATCGATCAATCATTCATCCTAGCCTGAATGAATAAGAAATTGATAGCTGAAGTCAGACTTGCATGAAACTTCTATCGATAATGAGACCGATATCGATTACATACCTGGGGTTGGTATGAGTTAGGATGCTGAGTTCTGACTGCAAACATACCCTAGATCATGAGGCATAACTATCCTTGTACCTATGGATGAGAACGTGCCGGTCCAATGACATTTTTTTGGTCCAAATAGTTTAAAACATTGAACTTACAAAAAATTAAAGTTTTTATTTATAGTTCAAAATTTTGAATAGGGAGAGCCAACGGTTGATCCTTGAACTAGCACATTCTCATCCCTACATATATCTATTCACCATGTATATCAGAAGAATTCCTCTATAATTTAACAAGTTAGTATTTTTAGGGAATTTCCAAGGTTTAAAAGCTCGAAATCGGTTGATCCACAGTATTAGAATCAATAATATCAGGTGTACCGTATCAATCGATTATATCAAAATATCAACAATAACATATTGATATTGTATGATATATTGCATATCGATACCTCAAGACTGATATGATATTAGCGATACATATATATTGGTACTGACTGATATATAAAACTTGGGAATTCTCTAAAAAGTGAATAGTTAAATATGATGCTTGATACTATGCTTGCAAATATATGTCAAGCGTACTTACTTGCATTGAACATTCCTAAAACCTGATATATTTGGAAATATATGAGTTGAATATATAGTTATCAATTTGTTCATTTATTCGTCTCAGTATCTTGTTATGGCCGATATTGACTCACTAGCTGTAAAACTGTACCTTGAGAAGTTGGGGCCTAAGACAAAATTATGAATGATGCCAAATTGTTATAAATATTATATTCATTAGACATCTCATTTGATTCTTCTAACTTTTTGATCTGCAAAATAACTTAGTAGAGAGAGAGTCTGATAGAGAGAGAGAGAGGGAGAAAGAGAAAGAGAAAGATTAAGATTATGAAATTTGAGAATTAAGAAAAACTAGAGAAGTTGAATTTAGGGAATTGAGTTTTGAAAACGAACAGATGGAGTAAAAATAGGAATTTCAGAGCGAATTAGAAAGGGAAAAAAAAATTTAATTGCTAAAGATCAGCTTAGATTGGAGGTAAGCAAGAATGTCAGAGAAAAAATTACATGACTTAAAATTAAAGGTCTATAAATTTACAGACCGGTTGGAACTATCGGACCTTTATAAAAGACTAGTCTGGAAGAAAATAATTTGGGACCTTTCCAATAAATAAGGCCTACGACTAAGTCTTAATGGCCTAGATCACGAGCCGGTCCTGCCCAACTAAGTCTTTAGTGTCTTTCGAGGTCTCTTATTCCTCTATGCCTGCACCCTTGGGGTGCAAGCATTATTATTGCAGTAAGGAGAGGTGGGATGTCCCCATGAGGTGATTGATGCCTCATCACCATTTCTTCCTTCATTTTGTCTACTCAACAATGATAATCACCATAAACACCAACTAGTCCTTATCCCTTCCTATAATAATAATAATAATAAGAGGTATTTACAGGTTTGTTCCTTAAATCTTTATAAATTATGATTTAGTCTCCAAAATCTTCATATTGAGGATTTAGTCCCCAAAATCTTCTAAGTTACTACAATTTAGTCCATCCGTTAGTTTTTCCGTCCAAATAAACGGCATATTTTAATTTTTACTTTTTTTTAAATAATGAAATGACTTAAATATCCCTATAAAGAAAAATGGAAAAGAATAGAGAGATAGAAGAGAAGAAGAAGGAGGGAAGCCAATGAACACAATGAAGAAAAGAAGAAGAGAGGAGGAAGAGAGAAGAAGAAAAGATGAGGAAGAGAGAAGGAAAAGAGAAGATGAAGAGGAAAAGATGAGAAGAGGAAGAATGAAGAAAATGAGAAGAGAGGAGGAAGAGAGAAGGAGAAGAGAAGAGGAAGAGGGAAGAAGGAATTAAGGAGGGTAAAATGGAAAAATCAGGTCAAAAAATAAACTGGACTAACTGAAGTTAGGGAAGGAGACTAAATTGTAGTAACTTAGAGGATTTGGGGACTAAATTATAATTTATAAAGTTAAGGGACAAATCTGTAAATATCCCTAATAATAATAATAATAATAATAATAATAATAATAATAATAATAATGACTTGATAACATATATAATAACTATATGCTAACTATGAAAAGCTAAGGAAAATGAAATAAAATTAAGAAGATGCAGTTGATGAAGAATAAATATTTGAGGGAGTGGAGTGTGTTGGAATGTTAATGTCATCAAAAGCCCAAGCTTTGCTCATCTCACATCATGCTAGTTGTCATATTGTAATCACATACCTTTTTTTTTTTGGCACAATCACTAGGTCACTTTCATTGGAGTTATACAAATTGAAAAGCTACCAAGAGACTATCATTGTTTCTAAATGAGATGCAAAATGCATGCATTTTCTTGGTAAAATATTGTATATTTTTTTTTTCTCTTGAAGGTGTTGATACATCATTGCAGACAAAGGCAATGCGTTACGGTGGGCCACATTGTCATATCGTGCTAACAACCAGAAATATTCAAAAATTGGGGAATTCTATTCACGCACCCCAATTTGCTATTTATGTCCACTTTTAATTTTGAATTACTCTATATATTTGCTCAAAATGCATACCTTTTTTTCCCCCTCCGATTCTAACTCTTCTTCCTCTCTTCTTTTTCATCTCATTTCATTTTGGTCGTATATTAATATCCGGTCCAAATAAAATTTAGTCGAGTATTAATATCCGAGCTGTATTCAATTAGATCGGATAATAACACCTGATCAGTAAATTGTGAAAAGGCACCTTAGTAAAAAAATTGATAGCGAACTTATATTTTTTTAAAGTTTCAAATGTGTGCGTCTTGAACCAAGTAGTGTGCATGAATAAAATTTCCCGAGAAAATTGAGTTACCACGTATGATGTTTGTCACGCAATAAAATTGAGCTACTGTGAAAGGTTTTAAATATTCACCTATACTTGTAATTGTTCCTTGTTCTGATACAATAAACCACCCGCACTATGTAGTAACATTAACAGACATTAGCATCAACAAGCTAATCTCTCTGGAAAAAAAGGGGTTAAGAAGAGTGCCTTAGGACTTTTGATCCTGCATATGTGGCAAAACATGTCAAAAATATGAATGAAGAGATTCGAGGAAACTTCTTTACACAAATCTATGTATGTATAGAGGTATATTGAGCTATCGATAACTCTATTGACAGCTAGTGATAGTTGAAGCAGAGGTGCACTGAGATATCGGCAAACTTACAGATAGGTCAAAGAAAACTCCAACTCAAGAGCACCCATAGTCGGAGCTACAAGTAGGCCTATTGGTAGTCCAGACAGCTGAACGTAACATTAAAATTCCAAATTTGATTTTTGCTCAGATTTTGAGTATTTGGATTGGTTTCGAAATATTGTTTGATCATTTGAATTAAAGATAGATGAATAAGATTAAAGTGAGAGATAGAGCTTATTTAGAAAGGGAATTGAAAGAGATCAAAATATTGAAGAAAAGAGCAGTTTCTTATCGACTGTTGTTAATGATCTGGAGATCAATATTGACCAACATCTCTATTTTACAGATGAGGATCTATGATACGAACTTAATAACTTATTTATATTTCATAGTTCTCTTCTTGTAGAATTATTTGTAAAAAGTAGTCATTACTAAGTTGGAAATAGCTTGAGCTTTAGAATTCTGTCTATAGTTATTTAACAAAAGCGTCATATCTAGCAGCTGTGGTCAAATAGTTGTAATTGACTTTTTATCATAATGCAATTTCTTCCGTAATATTTACCCAATCTAAATTTTCCACCTTAAATCTCAGTCAATTGTTTGAGTTTTAATACTTAAGTTAAACTATCGTTACACCAAAACAAGAAAAAGGGAGCACACCATTTTTCTTTGTGAGCCCACTTTCCAACGAAGGGAAAGTTGTGTGCTCCTTTGGAAACTCCCAAAAAAAGCCAATAGCATCTATATTACAATGACATCATCAACCAAATAGGAGAGAGAGAACCAAAAAAAATAAATGCATTAGAACCAACAGCATGCTCAGTTCAACATTCACCACAAAGGATTTTCCTTCAGCAAACACCCGAAGCAAACAATAACATCTGCTACATAACTGCTTTCACTTGAATCTCTCTCTGAAGGTACCATTCTCAACTTGAATCATGACCTCCCAACATTTTCCTGTAATGCCATTTCTGTGGCATGCTCTGATCTCTGATCACCGTCGGCCGTTCCCTGTACCTGAGCAGCATATTGCAGGTTCCATAGCACATCCTCTATGGATGGTCTGGCAGATGACTCTGGATCCAGACACTTGTTCGTTATGGAGATCACGATCGATAGAGACTCTTGCGAGCAAGTACTCAGAATTATCGGATCGACGATGTTCTTTCTGTCCTCCTGGCTGCTGAATGACTTATCCTGCGGAACAGGGGGGAAAAAACAAAGAAAGTGGTTAAAAATTAGTTTTCTACATATAACAGATACCGACTACATATTCGGTTTGAATATACTTAAACCTTCGGTAGAATAATAAGACTTATACAACAACAACAGTAACAAAAAAAACTAAGCCTTTATCCCAAATATTTGAGGTAGGCTATATGAACCAAAAAAAGAATCACGCCAGATCGATCACTTTGATATTCCTTCTCCATTCATTTCTATCAAGTAATATCTCCTTATTTAAACCTCTAGACTCCATATCTTTGCGTATCACCTCCATCCAAATAACAAGAGTTATAACAGTTTATAATTAGTCATAGGTTCCTCTCTCGAAGACTAGCTATGATTATTTTATGGATTTATTGGAATCATTATAAACTGCACTAATTCTCGGTACACATCTGATATAACGACTATTTGAGCTAGGTATTACATTGATTCATAACAATGTTAATAAAGGGATGCAAGGATACAGATTGTCCAACGTTTTACAGAAACAAGTTAATATTTATTGTAACCACAAGGAATGCTCTAATTGTCCAAACAACAACAACAACAACTAAGCCTTTTATCCTAAGTACTTGGGACATGCTACATGAACCAAAAAAAATCACGCTTGATCGATCATGTTAATAATCCTTCTCCATTTATTTCTATTAAGTAATATCTCCTCATTTAGATCTCTAGAATCCATATCTTTTCGGATCACCTCCATCCATATTTTTTTCGGTCTTCCCTTTATTCTTTTAACTTGTCCTACATTGATAAACTCCCCTCATCAAACTGGTGTATTTATTTCTCGCATCTTCATATCGATATGAGCTACACCTATCTTATCACGAATATCTTCAATTCTCACTTTATCTTTCTTAGTGTTGCCGCATATCTAGCGGAGCATGCGCATCTCTGATACACTTATCTCTATTAAGTTTATTTTGTCCAAACAAAATAAACTTAAATCGAAACAACAGGATACATGCTTCATTGAGATTCAGCAAAATTGCAACCCTAAGGTTTCTACAATGTGAGAAGACAACCAAACAGAATATAACTAACTCAAGATATTAAAGTCAAGGAATTAAAAAGAGAAATATTGGCTTTCTCCAGGTATGAAACTTGTAGGATGGTTTATGGATCAAAGGAGTATCTCCTGTAGAGACAATTTCAACAGAAACTAGGATATAAGAGCCAACAGAATCTAGTATGGATGGGATTCTGTTTTCTTTATTGGGTTTGTTTTTCGTATCCGTTGAATATCTAAATGTGATTGGAAATCACAAAGAGTTTTAGGACTCGGGTCAACTGATGGTATCCTAATTGGATTGGAACACCAATTAGATGATGATAATATTATTCTGATAGGATTATAATAGTAGCACTGTAAATATCTCTTGCATGTAATACGAGATAGGTGAGAATAACTGATGGGAGAGAGAACTGTTCGTCGCAAAAGTTCTTTCGCTTCCTCCCATTGAATTAACTTAAATTACAATGAAAGTGAACAAGATATAAAAAAGAACAAACGAGAGGATTTTATAGTTCAATCTCTCTCTTTTACAATATTTGTGGGATCTGTGGCGATGGGATCTGTCAAGCAGTTCCTTTGGACGATCGGTACGTTGAAATCTTCTCTTTTAAAGATATCGGCCGAATATAGACGATCTTCTCTGGCTTTGATTTGTTCAAGGCTCTCTCGCGTAACTCGAACTTCTCAAGAACTCCAGAAAGAAGATGGTAGTTTTCTCTGATCTTCACGAACTCAAGGCTCTGTGCGTAACTTGAATTCTCCAAGATTTCAGAATATGATCAGCAAAGGCTTCAAGGCTCTCTCGCGTACTTGAATTGCCAAAGGATCGATAGGAGGCTTCCGATGCCAAAAAGAAGAAGCAGACGACCTCTGATCTCTGGTTTTTGATTAGTTCAAGGCTCTCACGCGTAACTCGAACTTTACCAAAACTTCCAAAAGATCCAAGCCTCTTTCTTTAGGGTTTCACCAAGAAGGTATTTATAGCCCCAGGTTAATGCAAGAGTTTCTATCTAAATAGAACTCGCATTCATCAAGGATTCCAATCAAATATCTTAGTTTTGATGGAATTCTGATTAGACTTGATTCAGGTATTTGGATAAGCCCAGAATCATAATCTCAATCAATTTGAGATTCTGGTTATCTGCTTACGCGGAGCTTTAATCGTATTAAAACGCGGCGCTAAATAACCAAAACGCGGAGCTAACGCGGAGCTATTGATCATCTCCGCGTTTTACTCAAACGCGAGGCTAATGCAAGCCAGACTGCGGAATCAACGCGGAGCTATTAAACATCTCCGTGTTTTATTCAAACGCAGGGTTAATATAACCAAACGCGGGGCTATTGAATTAGCTCCGCGTTCTGTTGTGGAAAATCCTTTTAACTTAGAAATTTTCACTGCCAACAGAACCCCCTCCAAAGTTTTCAAAATGGTTTAGACTTCAGCAGATTTTGAAATACTTTGGATATTTAAACTGAAACGCGGAGTTAGAATACCAAGTCTATCTCGCGTTACGCTCACTTACGCGGAGCTAATCAGCTTCACTTCGTCTTCAGTGAAATGAGTAATTATGTCATTAATTACCCCGACTTTCCACGCCGAATACCAAGCGACGAAATTTCTGTTTAAATAGAGCTCCCGGCTCGTCTTCTTCTTCATCTCATCTGAAGAATTTCTGAGAACTCGAGTGACTCACGAATGATCTTCAACTGATCTTCGTTCAATTCTTCATAGGATGTCTCTCCAGAGGAGTCTGGCTTTTCGCAAGTTGGCCGGCGTTGATGGTAGCAGCCGTGAAGGTAAACGCAACAGCGAACCAGTCTATGCAGCGTCTTCCGAAGGTAAAAACCTCATCTCTTGGTTTTCTAAGAACCATTTTGGCTTGGTTTATCCTGGATGATTGCTTTGCTTGTCGGCGAGATCGCCGTTTTATTGTGTCGTCCCTGCGCTTGAAACGCGGGGCTTTACTAGAAGTCTCAATGAATCCGCGAGGCTATCTTTGATTAGCAGTCGCGATGAATTGCGAGGCTATCTTTGATTAGCAGTCGCTATGAATTGCGAGGCTATCTTTGATTAGCAGTCGCGATGAATTGCGAGGCTATCTTTGATTAGCAGTCGCGATGAATTGCGAGGCTATCTTTGATTAGCAGTCGCGAGGAATTGCGAGGCTATCTTTGATTAGCAGTCGCGATAAATTGCGAGGCTATCTTTGATTAGCAGTCGCGAGGAATTGCGAGGCTATCTTTGATTAGCAGTCGCTATAAATTTGAAAGAGAAGGAAAGAGCAGAAAGGAATTTTGTCCCCCCTTTACACGAAGTTATCGTATCATCCTCTGCGTTTAAAGCGCGAGGCTATTTCTTCAATTGTGCGCAGAGTTAGCTTAGCTCCGCGTTTTCACTCTTTTGGAAACTCTGTTCCTTTTGCAGTAAGTCCAGTCCTTCATGAAGAGGAATGTATGTGGGTTCATCGATCTTCATCAGAAAAAGTAACTCTAAGGAAGTCAGAAGCATATGCTTTACAACATAGTTGCAGGTTTCAAGCTCTGGCTCCGAGAGAAAAATTCCAGAAGGGGCTGTAAATAAGGAGCTGCAGCACTTGCAGTGCAGAATTGCGCTTCAGTGCAGCATTTTCCTTTCCTCTCGTGCTTCATTTCAGATGACAGATCCGAATTGACATTTGCAGAGGAGATCTTTTGCATGTGAACCAGGGAACTGAGCTTCAACACCCCGTAGAGAAATCTTGAATTCTTTTGCATGTGAACCAGAGAACTGAGCTTCAACACCCCGTAGAGAAGTCTTACTGTTTGGTTATTTGATGAGTTGATCATGTAAAAACTTTTGGGAGAGCTATAACTCCCTCTTTGTAATCTCTTGCTTCATGAATAAAGATAAATTATTTTCCTCTCTATCTGTTAGCTTCAAGAATTTTGCTTACTCAACAAACAGATGGTCAATAATTTTGGTAAAATAGTCTAAGGCACTTCTGCGCGACTTAGATTGATAATACCCAAACGATTGGATAAGAATCACTTTAACTTAGATGGAAGCGCTTAATTGCACTTGTCAAAAATCTAAGTTTTTCCATGAAAACGCGAAGCTAAGGCACAGGCTATCCTCGCGTTTTGTAAAATTGCGCGGAGTTAATCAACTTCGCTTTTTCTTAGTCGCGCGAGGCTAATAGCTTCGCGTTTTAGAGAGTAACTGACCAGTCACTTTCTCCGAAATCCGCGCCGAATTCCAAGAGACGGTTCCTTCCATTTAAAAGAAATCTCTATTTCTTATCCTTCTCACTCTATTTGAGAATTTTCCAGAAACTTAGAGATTCAGGCGATCAGAGTTCTGACGACCCAATCTTCTTCCGACCGAGTTTCTCCAAATTTTCAGTCGATTTTTCTCAGCAATGGCACCCAAAACTCGTGCTACTTCTCGAGCGGCTCCATCTTCGGCGACTGGCGCAAGCAGTGGTGGCGGCGGCCAAGGCAGCGACGCGTCAGCCCACATTTCGCCTATCGGGGGTAAGAATCTTTCCATCGAGACTCTTTAGAACATTTGTAGAGTGATTTGGCTTAATTTTAACTGATCAATCAACTCCTTTACCGGCGAGATCGCCGTACTCCTGCCGTAAGGCTTGGAGAAGAAGAAAAGTCTCTGACTGCCTTTTTACGCGAAGTTATCGCGTCATCCTCGCGTTTAAAGCGCGAGGCTATTTTAAGTAGCAGTCGCGCTGAAAACGCGAGGCTATTTCAAGTAGCAGTCGCGCTGAAAACGCGAGGCTATTTCAAGTAGCAGTCGCGCTGAAAACGCGAGGCTCTTTTGAGTAGCAGTCGCGCTGAAAACGCGAGGCTCTTTTGAGTAGCAGTCGCGCTGAAAACGCGAGGCTCTTTTGAGTAGCAGTCGCGCTGAAAACGTGAGGCTCTTTTAAGTAGCAGTCGCGCTGAAAACGCGAGGCTATTTTAAGTAGCAGTCGCGCTGAAAACGCGAGGCTATTTTAAGTTCTGCGCGGTCTAATTTTTAGCTTCACGCGGCGCTATTCTTAGCTTCGCGCGTTCTAATTTTTAGCTTCGCGCGTCCATGCTTAGAGAATTTTTTCTGTCTTATAGAAACTTCTCTCACTCTGCTTTCTTTTTGCAGTAGGGTATTCGATGGAATCTCTTCCCCACAAGAACTACTTCGGCTTTGCTGGGGGTTCTGATCCCTCCGGCCAATTCCGTTTCACTACCATCCTGCCCTCATACAGACCAGACCCGAAGGAACGCAAGGAGAAGCTGATCAAGTACCACCCTACTACTGCGCGAGAAATCATAACTGACGCAGCTTTTGAAGATGTGAACAGAAAGGCGATGGAGAAACCCGTCTTCCTCTTTGGAGACCAGATGGACCATTCAGATAAGATCCTTTCTGAAGAGGAGTATGTTTGGTTATATAACTCAGGCGAAATGCTGATGTTTCTGCCTAGAATGGATCGTAGCTATCCTCTGGTCTATCTTCAGAGGCTAGCGATGCCTCGAGAATTAAAGTGGGGACTGACTCAGGAGCAAGATGGCGTCCCAACAGGCAAATTTGGTGCAAAAGGGGTTTATCAAGATGGTTCCCCAAGATGCATTACTGGCTTGCTTCCAGGCCGATTTGGCAAGGAGCTTCCAGTGGGAGAAGTCCCATCTCGTGCCCGAACTTTCTTAAGTGAGTTCTTGGCGAAGGATGGTCAGTACCCGGCTAGCGACTTCAGGATGCCTGGCTGGGCTCATTCTTCTAACAATATGTAGTGGGCACGCCTTGTTCAGTACATGCTGGATTCCCACGAGCCCATTTTAAAGGATATTGGCTTGTATAAAGCCATCAGGAATGTCCAATTCGGGTTTCCCCAGAGTGCTTATCACTTTTACTGCCTCTTGGAGATGTATAACCCTGAAACCTGTACTTTCTTTACACCAGTGGGTGAGCTAGGGTTCGCTCTCCACGAGATGTTTGAGGTTTCTGGGCTCTCGATGGGCGAAGTCCCTTACGAGGAGTATATCCCCACCACCGATGAGTTGAACATGCTATTGGCGAGGGACAAGCGCATCCATGCCACATACTGGGAGATGATGTGCCATTATCATATTTGCGCTGACCTGACAGGCGCACGTAATCATGGTATTGGCCACAAGAAGTGGGCCGAATACCTCTTTGCCAACCTAAATTCTAAGGATAGCTCGGCCACTATCCATGGTCATCCACCCATCTATGGCTCAGAGATTGATCACCGTATTGCTAAGGGCCGCCATCTATTATATTATACCACTGAATCCAATGAGAATGGATACGGTCCTGGTACTTCATTTAAGAGCTATCACTATCAAGCCCAGTTTCCGATCTCCAACAGAGGTCTCATTGCCGGGTTTCTGATGCTGTGGCTCAAAAGATGCGTCGTGCCGTCATTGCCCAAGGAAGCGATTGCAGTGACCATGGTATATCCAGCGGTTCTTCTTGCATACGGCCGACCCCTTGGACTCCTTCCCGCTATGGTATGCAATTTGCAGTATGGACTGAGGATATTCTGTCGTGATTTCCTCCCTACTATTAAGGTCAAGGGGAAAGGAAAGGGCAAGTCGAAAGAGACTGCCCAACCGAAAACTCCAAACCCTAGGGTGGAGATGCCCTACACCAATCTGATGGCGTGGCTTGTCTTGCACTGTCCTTCTTTAATGAGTGCGCCAGAGCGTCGTTCGGGCGAAAAGTGCTTCCTTGTAGAACTATATGAACGTTCTTCATGGAGGCAAAATTATATGTCCCAGATTCGGAAGACTCTTCGTAGCTTTCAGAATTACGAGATCTTCCGGTGTTTTCCTGACTTTCCCGGTGGAGGATATGGGACGAGGCTAAAGGATGCCATGGGAGCAGATAAGTTCACTACTTTATCTGCAGGAGCGTTCTGGTGGCTTCTCAACATCCGTCCCGGACACTTGGTGTATCGTCAAGATCTCAGGTGTCAGATTGAGCCATATACTCCGAGTCGCTTTGCTCGCCAGTTTGGATATTCTCAACTTTATGTGGGCAATCCAAATAAAGATCTTGCTTACGAGGGGAATTTATACGAAGGTGCTCGTGGCTGGTTCCATTTTGCAGCGGGCGGGACCGAAGCTGAATTCTCCTTGCCCCAGAAGGTGCCAGAATTGGCCATGACCCTCAGCTTCTGCAATTGGTTCAACATTGCGAATGCTGACGTGCCCGGCTTCTCTCTCAATCGCAGTTGTTGCAAAGAGATTGAAGCCCTCTATATTAGCCGCCAGGGTGCTTCTAGGGTAAGGATAAAAGGAATGGAAGAATTCCTTGGCGCTGCGGCTGAGCCTTCGGACATCAGCGAATCAGACGATGATGCCGTTGATGATGATGATGCTGGTGCTGGTGGAGTTCCTCAGCCTATTGTCAGTCGTTCCCTGAGTCCAACTCTCAAACGCCGCGGCACTTTAAAGAAAAGGCCGGGTAAGAAGCAAAAACTGACACAAGAAACCTTGATAGCCCCCCAAGAAGTGGCTATCAAACTTGCTTCCGACTTGTTGGCTTCAGCTGTACCCCCAGCGTTGGAAAGGGAGGATGAACCTGCCAAAGCTCCAAGTGTTGCTGAGATTTCAGCTCCTTCGGCCGTAGAGCCTGTGGCAGAACCTGGGACGCAACTAACGGGTAGCGAGACGGGTACACTGCTGGAAACGACAATGGCTCCCCCTTCAAGTCCGACAACTGGACTTGTATCGCCTGGTATGGCCTTTAGCATTTTATCTTTTGCCTGTTATTATTTTAACGTAACACTGCTTTTCTGGTCTTCTGAAATGCAGGTGATCAACTTCTTTCGCCAATGCACTCGACTACCCAAGTAGAGTCTGACGATAGAATGGACCATTCTGGCTCCGTTGGTGGTGTGGGTAGCTCTGCTGGTGAGTTTGTGGCTGACTATTCCACACCGGTTCCTGCATCTGTTTCCTCCTTAATTCCCCCAATTGACGAACTGGGGAGCGATGAGAGAACAGAAGTCATTATCGCAGCTGCTGCTAATGAGGCTACACCTTCTCCTAGCATGCCATCTCCAACACCCGTTTGCTCTTCTGAGACATTTCCCACGGTCGTTGGCGTGCCTTTTCAGTCAGCGATTTTAACGTCGTCTGTTGTCGTGGCTGCTGGGATACCTGCAACTCTTCCGACTCCAAGCCTTCCAGCAGGGGAGGAGAATAATTTGAAATTCTCATTCGAAGATGCTTCTCCTACCGGAGGAACTTCAGGCGAAGTGGTCCCATCTTCTCTTCCTGTTGGTGGAGGTACCCAAGTGATCTGTACCGACGGTACTTCGTCTGGGGTCTCCAGTTCTTCCAGATCTGCACTGGCTCTACTGGTCCCTCAGATCATGAATTTAATGCAGGGACGGGCTTCTTCTTCTCCAATCCCAGCCACTACTGCTCCCTTGCTCACGACACCTCTTTTGGCATTGCCTACTTTGCCTACCGACACTGCAAATCCTCTTGAAAGACTTTTCGGCTTTACTGTCGAGGATTTTATGCATTTGTTAAGAAGATGTGTCGAGATGGTTCTTACTGGCCATGATTTCTTCAACTTCGCACGTCCACTGTTACTCCGCTATTTAGGAAATATCGAAGAATTCGGTGGGCAAGATCGAGCAGCTCCATACCGGGCCCGCCTTGCAGCTTTAGAAGAGCAGGTGACCACGCTACACACACTCCGTCAGGCGGATGTGGAGGCGATCACTGAGATAGAGCTGGCGCGGCTTCGAGCAGAATCCTTATCTCGAAGAAATATTTTAAGGCAGCAGGAGGAGAGATGGTCTCATGAGCTGACAGAGCTCCAGGCCAGTCGGGAATCCGTTATTGGCGACCTGCAAAGGGTAAACTTCGGAATTGAGGAAAATCAGGCGGCCATCTCTAAAGCCCAGGAGACGATTGCGAGAGCTCGGGCCACCTTGATAGAAAATGAACTCCGATTAGGAGAATCTGTCAAGAAGCGGGAGATGTTGCTTGTCCAGCAGGAGCAGATTCAGCAGGAAGAGATGGCCAAGAATCGTGCCATAGAAGAATCTCGTCAGCAACAACTTTCAATAAGTGATGATGAGTTGCGTAGGCAAGCTCAGCAAACCGTGGAGGCTTCTCATCGTAGAAATTTGGACGAGACAATAAACCAATTGAGACTTCTGGGAGGCCAATAGTTTCATCTCTCTTTACACTTTTATCTTCCTTGTAATAAGAACTTTGTAAACAGGAGAGAGATAACTTTACTATATTTCTTTGAAATTCTTTTTGTATCTTCACCTTAATAAAGATGATTCTTTTTACTCTTTTATTTGCCGGCTTCAAAACAGATTTGCTTGCCCAATAAATAACCTGTCGTCAAAATGATTTATCTCGGTACCGTTTTATGCTCAATTTCTTGAACCGAAATAACAATTAACGTTTAATATGGGATTTTTAGCAAACCCCCAGCTATTAACGGATTTGATTAGCCTTTACCAACTACCGTTTGAGTTGGGCTAGCCATGTTATTCCCCTCAACATGGTGAGTTGTCGAGGACCACGTTTGGATTTAAATACCGAACTTTTCCTCTTCCCTTTACTTTATCGGTATTGGGCGATTCATACTTTTACCCCAGCATGATGGGTTGGCGAGAAACTTGTTCTCTTCCCATTGCCTAGTTGGCGTTGGGCAATTCATACTTTTACCCCAGCATGATGGGTTGGCGAGAAACTTGTTCTCTTCCCATTGCCTAGTTGGCGTTGGGCAATTCATACTTTTACCCCAGTATGATGGGTTGGCGAGAAACTAGTTCTCTTCCCATTGCCTAGTTGGCGTTGGGCAATTCATACTTTTACCCCAGCATGATGGGTTGGCGAGAAACTAGTTCTCTTCCCATTGCCTAGTTGGCGTTGGGCAATTCATACTTTTACCCCAGTATGATGGGTTGGCGAGGAATTTAATCTCCTCTTCCCATTGCTATAGAAGCTTTGGGCAATTCATACTTTTTAGGTCAGAGACGCTTAATTACACATGCCTAAAAGAAGACTGGGGGCTGTTCAAACTTGAGAACTAAGCGCACCAGGTTTGGGTCAGAGGCGCTCAATGCGCATGCCCAAGAAAAGACTGATGGTGGTTCAAACTTGAGAACCAAACTGGAGGCGGTTCAAGGCTCTCTCGCGTAACTCGAACTGGGTACTCCAAACACACCAGGTTTAGGTCAGAGGCGCTCAATGCGCATGCCTAAGAAAAGACTGATGGTGGTTCAAACTTGAGAACCAAACTGGAGGCGGTTCAAGGCTCTCTCGCGTAACTCGAACTGGGTACTCCAAACACACCAGGTTTAGGTCAGAGGCGCACAATGCGCATGCCTAAGAAAAGACTGATGGTGGTTCAAACTTGAGAACCAGACGCACCAGGTTTAGGGGGTTAAAATCACCAGAATAGAAGAAGTCCAATTGCTCATCTGTGTAACTTGGATAAATTGGAGGCTTATACTTCCAGAGATATTAAGCATAGTATTTCTTCAGAAATTTGCCATTGATCGGCATCATCATCCTATTGCCGTCTTGATTCATTAAGCGATAAGCTCCACTGGAGTAGACTGTCTCCACAATGAACGGTCCTTCCCACTTGGGTTCAAACTTACCCTTAGTCTTGTGGGTTAGCACCATTGGCCTTTTAACAGCCAGAACCAAGTCTCCTTGTTTAAAGGTCCTCGGTTTAACGTTCTTATTGAACGTTTGAGATATTCGGGCTTGATACAACTCAATTTGTTGTTGAGCCCTGAGACGTTTTTCATCTAACGCCTCTAGTTCTTGCAATCTTTGCTGATGGCGCTCTTCTGTCGTCATCTTTGTGGCTAAAGCCACTCTTAATGATGGTATCTGGATTTCAAGAGGCAGAACAGCCTCACTTCCATAAACCAAAGAGAACGGGGTAGCTTTGGTCGGGGTGCGAACGGTGGTGCGATAGGCCCACAAACATTCTCCCAACTTTTCATCTCAATCTCGTTTATTGGAGGAGACGAACTTCCGAAGGAGTTTGATGATCGTCTTGTTGAAAGCTTCGGCCAACCCATTAGCCGCAGGGTTATATGGTGTAGAAGCGATATCTTTGATTCTGAATTTATTGCAGAATCTGGAGAATCCCTGACTGATGAATTGCGGACCATTATCATGAATAATCCGTCGGGGGACGCCAAATCGGTAAACGACATGATACTTGACGAACTTGATCACATCTGTCATCTTCACCTCTTTCATGGGCACGGCTTCGGCCCATTTTGAAAAATAATCGGTTATTGCAAGAATAAACCGATGTCCTCTGGATGACGGGGGAGTTATTGGCCCCACAATGTCCATTCCCCAGGCTTCAAATGGCCAGCTTGCGATGGTATTGTGCAAGTATTCTTGGGGTTGATGAATAAAATTGGCATGTATTTGGCTTGCATGACATCGTTTAGCGTATGCCATTGCTTCCGTAACCATGCTCGGCCAGTAGTACCCCAGCCTTCTTATACGGTCTCCAAGTTTGGGACCGGGCTGATGAGCTCCACATATTCCATCATGTGTTTCTTTCAGCACTTGTTCCGCTTCTGCTTTCGATATGCAGCGTAGCAATAGACCATCTCTTGACTTTCTATACAAAGTCTGAAGTTTATGGTCATAATAAAATCTTTGGGCCTTTCTCTTTACTGAGATGGCTTCCTTAGGATTTTCTGATAATATCCCATGCAAAGCATAATCCACAAACGGAAATCGCCAATCACGGGGCTCTAAGTTTAAGCCAATCTGGCATACCTCTTTGGTTTGAGATACCACATCTGGGTGGAGGAGTTCTCTGCTACCAATGGTGATGCTTTTAGCTTCACCTGGCGGGATTGCCAGCGTTGCGGCTAATGCGGCAAGAGCATCTGCATAAATGTTCTCGTTTCGAGATACATGATATATGTAGAATTGTTCAAAATATCCTGCTAGCTCAATAGCTAGCTGATGATAGGGGATGAGGGCTTCATGTCTGACTTCATACTCACCTGTCATCTGATTGACAATGAGCTTAGAATCTCCATATGCCTCTAGATGGTTCACCACCAGTTGCAGGGCTATTTTTAAGCCGATAATGAGCGCATTGTACTCTGCTACATTATTAGTGCACGGTTCTGTTAATGAGTAACCGTTAGGCAATATATGTTTATGTGGAGATATTAGCACAACCCCCACTCCAGCAGCAGATCGTCTCGCGGCACCATCAAAGAACATTTGCCAAGGCTGTTCTTTGGTAATTGTGTTGACTTCTGATGTCAGCTTTAATTTGGACCAAATTGGATGGTCTGCAAGGAAATCAGCGATTGTCTGTCCCTTCATGGCCTTTTGAGGGACAAAATGTATGTCATAGGGCGACAGTAAGAGCGCCCATTTCGCCAATCGGCCATTCAAGGATCATGGTTTTGTCATCAGAATCTTCAGGGGATTAACCCGTGATATGACATGAATTGTTTGCCCCGAAAGGTAGTGTCGCATTTTCTGAACAGCAAACACTATGGCTAAACATTCTTTTTCAATCGGGGTATACCGCTGTTCTGTCCCAATCATTGTTCTACTTAAATAGTAGAGGGCATGCTCATGGCCGTGCTCATTATATTGAGCAAGTAATGCTCCTAAAGCATTATCCATGGCCCTTACATATATAAGGAAGGACTGCCCAGGGGCCGGTGCCATTAGTACAGGAGGTTTAGTAAGGTACTCCTTGAGGTCATCAAATGCTTGCTGACATGCCTCATCCCATATGAAAGACACTCCCTTTTTCATAAGTTTGGAGAATGGTTGGCATCGTCCAGATAAGTTGGATATGAAGCGCCGAATATAAGCGAGCTTTCCTTGTAATCCCCTTAGTTCCTTAAGGTTGCGGGGAGGCGGCATTTCGCTAATCGCTTTTACCTTTTAGGGTCGAGGAAAATTCCTTTTGAAGTTATTACGAACCCTAGAAACTTCCCGCTGGATACCCCCATGAATGACTTAGTGGGATTCATCTTCAAATGATGTTTCCTCATAAGATCGAAGACCACTCTTAAATCGTGAAGATGATCTTCTTTGTCTTTGCTTTTAACTGCTAAGTCATCCACATAGCACTCTACTGTTCTGCGTAGGTGTTCTTTAAATATGGCGCTCATTGCGCGTTGGTAAGTGGCACCTGCATTCTTTAATCCGAATGGCATCACCGTATAGCAGTATACCCCCTGTGGCGTTCTGAAAGCTGTATGCTTTTCATCATCCGGGTGCATCTTGATTTGGTTATAACCTGAGAAGCCATCCATAAAGGACATCCTCTCATAACCGCGAGTATTATCGATCATTACGTCGGTGATGGGGAGCGGAAATTCATCCTTGGGACATGCAGCGTTCAGATCTCGAAAGTCAATGCATATCCGGATTTTGCCATTCTTTTTGCGAACTGGCACTATGTTTGCCACCCAGTCAGGATGTTGTTCTTCACGAATGAACCCGGATTGTATAAGCTTATTGACCTCAGCAACTATTGCCTCCATCAATTCCGGTCGAAAACGCCTCTGTTGCTGTTTAACAGGTTTGACATCTTCTTTTATATTTAACCGGTGCGTGGCAATTTGAGGGTCAAGCCCAGGCATATCTTCATAACTCCATGCGAACACATCTATATACTCTTTGATAAGAGATATAAGTTCCTCCTTTTCTAAAGGAGTTAGTGTGTCGCTTATGAAAATGGGTTTCGGATTTTCTTCCGTTCCCATGTTAACCTGTATTAATTTGTCTTCTGTGGGCGGGTCACGCTGTTCAAAGCGGACATCCCAGAGAGTGTCATATGCTTAGCCCAAACATCATCTTGAACGTCAATTGGTTCCTCGTCGCTTTCTGGCACGGATGAAACCATATTGGCTGTCAAAAATTGAAACCAAGCACCGGTACTTATATCCGAATCATGATCGGGTGAAGATGTTTCTTCTTTGGCTGAAGAACTCTCTTCATCTTTTAATGGTGAAGGAGGTGGGGTAGATATATAACCCAACCCCCTGCGGGTCTTCTGATAATAATCAGGACTCTTTCCTCTCGGTCTAAACGAGGGTATGAGATTCCGCCGCCCTTTTCCGAAGTTTAATCCCGGTTTCTGGTTAAAATTATATCCCATTTTCTCCATCATCTGTCGGGACCTTTGCTCATATAAGTGAAATTGAGGTGATGTTTGTTCATCACTTTCACTACTTTGCCTCTGTCGAGGCGACGTGGCCACTTTGCCGAACATGATCGGCCTTTGGGACTTCTGTCGGGGAGGCACTTCAAATAAGTGCCCTTGATCCTCGGTTATTTTTAATTGAGAGAGGAGGGAAGACTTGAGGGGCAAATGATATGCCGCCAGAACTTCAAGTTCGGTCAGGCCATCCGCTTCGGTGGAGGTACAAGAGGGCTCAGACTCAGTAGCTACAGCATGCTCGTAGACTAACTTTACACTTTCATTAATAACCCATTCACTTTCTATTACATCCACTATATTATCAAGACCTAAGTTAAGATCTAGGTGAGGGTTGATTTCGTAATCACCCCCATCATCTTCTCCAAGGAGCTCGTACTCAGTGTCGGCTTCATTGCCACTGTCGTCGGGCTTTGGAGACTTGCTAAGACCGTCATTGGAGGCTTCATGTGCTGGCTTGTAGAGTGCAGCATCTGTGAAGTAATTTTCCAACCCTTTGAATGGCTGCTTGTCAGCAATTAGTGTCCGGACCTCTCCTTCCTCATCGCAATATTTCATGCACTGGTGAAGAGTCGACGGAACTATCATATGAGAGTGAATCCAAGGTCGCCCCAATAAAATATTGTAGGAGGTATCAGCATCAATTACATAGCATGTAACCTCCGTTTTCAAGTCTCCAATTTGACACCGCAATCGGATCTTACCAAGAGGATGGCTATTATTAGCGTTGAATCCATAGATGGTAGTGTGTGTAGGTGTCAAGCGATGAAGGGAAATCCCTAATAGCTGCATCAATCTACTGGGCACGACGCCGAGTGCAGAACCTGGATCGATCTGAATTCGGTCCACTTTTGTGGACCCGACATATCCAGTGAAATATAAAGGCCTATTATGCTTTATATTCCTCACCTGCATGTCTTCTGGAGAGAAGATAATTTGTGGGACCTGCCTCCTCACTTGATGACAGTGGGGGCAAGAGTCCCGCTCTTCGATGGCCGGCTCGACAATCTGAGCTAGGAACGACTCAGAGTCTGCCAAGGCCTCTCTTAGAGCTTCACGTGTTGATTTTGATAATCTCAACAATTCGTAAAACGTTACTCGCGCTGGGATGTTAGCCAACTGCGCAATTATGTCAAATTCGAAGGGAGTTTCTTTGGCTCCTTCATCTCTGGTAGAATTCTTCTGGAAACGAAGTCCTTTCTGCTTCGCAGGCTTTGCGAGTTCTGCATAGATATCTTTTGGATCCACTCTGGTGTAGTCCTTAAGATATGTCTTTCCAGATCGAGTACCGGAAGGGCCTGCCCCATCTTGATGGGTGGCCATAGTTTCGGGTTCTTCTTCAGAATCTGTGAAGACCCCCGAAGCTATATATTCTCCCTTTATATCCGCAGAAATGGCATTGACAGCCCGTTTCTTCTCTGGACCTCTTGAAGTAGTCCATTGTTCATCTTCCAGCAAATCAGGGTGAACCCACATAATTTCCCCTCTTTGGGTTGTTATGGGGACAAGTCCTTCTTGGGCTTTGTTGTAAGGATCAAGATTCTTTGTAACTATCTTACCCTTAGGGATTGGGGTCACTCATGCAGGAAACTCGTGGGTTCCAACCATTATGGTTGCCATATTGGCAGTGACTTTCTTCTGTTCTTCCTTAAGCGTCAGAACTCCAGCCTCTATTAGTGCTTGGATTCTGTTCTTAAGGAGAAAACAATCCCTGGTAGGGTGCCCAACATTCTGGTGATAAAGACAGTAATTTGGGTCTTTAGTCTTACCCGTATCTTCTGGCTTCTTATTCTCCGGAAGTTTTAACATTCCCTTCTTTTGGAGCAGGTGAAAGAGGACTGGTGTCTGTTCAGCTTTGAAAGTGTAATTTCTTTCTTGCTGCGGTCTAATTTGCCTTGACCCTCGCTGACCTTGAGATTTTGGCTCTAGCGGAGGACTGGTTTTCTGAGGAGCAGTTTCTGATGACATTACTGCTTTCCCTTTATTCTTGTTGCTGTTGTTTTGGGTATATGATTTACTACCCCCAGCACTTCTTGGCCCGCGGGACTCTTCAACTCGGCGAATCAAGTCTTCAGCTTGCTCTCCTTGTTTGAGCAGGTCCCTCCACGTCTTAGACTCTACGGCCCCCATTTTGAGAAGCACATTGGTCTTAAGGTTGTGTCGACATGTCTCGACTAGAGTTTCCTGGATCATTCCGTGTTTACAATGTACGGACTTCTCCCGGAACCTTTCTATGAAATCTTTAACCGCTTCTTGTTCCCCCTGCCTAGTTGCAAGGAGGGAATGAACCGTTATCTCGGTGTCATCCTCGAAGAAACGTGAGAGAAATAATTTCTCAACATCTAACCAGGTATTAATAGTACCTGGGGGCAGCTGCATGAACCAAGTAAAGGCAGGCCCTCACAAAGTACTTGCAAATACTTTGGTCATGATGGGATCATTACCCATTAAGTGTTCTGCTTGGGACAAGAAATAATAGATGTGCTGACTGGGCGATCCCTTTCCGTCATAGGGCTCCAACTTGAGCGGCTTATACTTTGGAGGATAGGGTACCACATCCCATTCTGCTGGATATGGTCTAGAGACTCCTGACTCCTTCAACTCTTTTTTACGCATCAAGGTTTCGAGTTGATTCTGTAACTTTTCAAGCTTTTCTTCATGCGGATTATGGAAAGAAAATCTATCTTCTTCCTCATGCATCGAGTGGGCTTTCTCCTCCTGTTCTTCTTCAGTTGGAGTCTTCTTGCCCTGTTTAGCATTATCTTCAACAACTTTTAAAAGTAGTATCTTAAGGTCTTCAATCGTTTTCTGTTGCTCTCGAATCATTCTTTCTTGAGCTTCAAATCTCTGATTGATATCACCAGATTTATCTGCCATGTGCGACGCTGACTTCTGCAGTCGAGATGATGTAGAGGATGGAGGCGAGGCTATAGCGGAATTATCGCTGTCCTCGTCGTAAGAAACCCCTGCGAGCTTTTTATAATTTCGGGGCGGGACGGCTCCTGATCTTAGTCGAGTAACATGATGAAGTTCATCATCGCTCGATTCTGAATCATCATCCGTCTCTGCAATTTTCTTCCATTTTCCTACCATGTTGGAAGTTACAGCTCTCCCTTGTTTCAGGGGAGTGGTTCTTGTCTTCTTAGTAGGATTCTGGTTTGACTCATTTAATCGGTTGAACACAGATATCCTGTTCTTGCTGCAGCCACAGTTATTCATCACGGCTGATACTGTCGTCATGAGTTGCTGGCAATGGCAACTATATTCAACTTGAAGTTGGTCTATGTCTCTCTTCTTATGAAGATGCTCCCTGAGGTCAGTGCCTCTAGACATGAAATCAAGAGGTCCATTCAACTCTTGAGAGTGTTTAGGAATCCACTGAAGCTTCTTTGATTGATCAACCCTGGCTCTGGGGTCGGACTGATCCTCGCGTGGCTTAGGAATAGCCTCGCGTTTCACATTGCGGATCTGAAGAATAGTTCCGCGCTTATCCACACTAGCCTCGCGTTTCTCGCTGGCTTGGTGTGTCCTTGGAAGTTTAGCTTCTGGAATAATAGCCCCGCGTGAAAGGAAGTTCTTGCACGCTGGCTTATCTTCGCGATTGACGCAGATCATAGCTTCGCGCTTAGCGCGGTTTTTACGACTGACAACTATCTGCCAATCATTTTCCCGTTCCTTGTGGGTGTCAGAAGTCTTGCGTTTATTGCAAGTATCACTGGCTTCGCGTCTCTCGCTAGGCACAGTAATAGCCTCGCGTGGAGAATCACACGCTGGTTTTGAATAATTTTTATACTCGCGTAACTCGCGAGTGTTGGGTATTCTGCGACTAGCGCAACCCTTACTGGCTTTGCGTCTCTCGCTAGGCACAGTAATAGCCTCGCGTGGAGAATCACACGCTGGCTTTGAATAATTTTTATACTCGCGTAACTCGCGAGTGTTGGGTATTCTGCGAGTAGCGCAACCCTTACTGGCTTTGCGTCTCTCGCTAGGCACAGTAATAGCCTCGCGTGGAGAATCACACGCTGGCTTTGAATAATAATTTTTATACTCGCGTAACTCGCGAGTGTTGGGTATTCTGCGACTAGCGCAACCCTTACTGGCTTCGCGTCTCTCGCTAGGCACAGTAATAGCCTCGCGTGGAGAATCACACGCTGGCTTGGAATAATTTTTATACTCGCGTAACTCGCGAGTGTCAGGAATTTTGCGTAACTCGCCAGTATTACCAGCCTCGCGTGGAAAATCACACGCTGGCTTTTCCTTGCTTTTAAGGCAAGTTGTATCTTCGCGTTTAACGCGGTAGAGATTGGTCTCGCGGGTAGCGCGAGCCAATTTGCGAGGGACCATAGCCTCGCGTCCTCTAGAGTTAGCTCCGCATCTAAGGCGGGCTTTGAGGGCTCTACGTCTCGCTCTCCGGTTCCTGTTCCGGAGTTGGGTCCTGGTCAATCCAGTTCCCACGTCTTCTTCGGCAATCGGAAGCTCTCCCTCGGCTAGGATTTCTTGTGTGGACTCCGGCGCTATAACCGTAGTCTCCAAGGATCCCCGTCTCTCGGTGGATACCTTTCTACCCGTCACTCGGGCATTGGAGTACATACGGCGATAGTGCCGTGTCTCATCCGAGTCACCTGATCCGGAGGAGAGGAACTCCTCATACTTCTACTAGTCGATTTCAACGACCAGCATGTCTACTTCGGATCCGATCAAGTCAACGTCCGATTGCGCCACAATCTCTTCATCAGTGAAAGAGATGGCTCCCACTGTGGTCGCCAGTTTGTTCGGCGCAAAAGTTCCTTCGCTTCCTCCCATTGAATTACTTAAATTACAATGAAAGTGAACAAGATATAAAAAAGAACAAACGAGAGGATTTTATAGTTCAATCTCTCTCTTTTACAATATTTGTGGGATCTGTGGCGATGGGATCTGTCAAGCAGTTTCTTTGGACGATCGGTACGTTGAAATCTTCTCTTTTAAAGATATCGGCCGAATATAGACGATCTTCTCTGGCTTTGATTTGTTCAAGGCTCTCTCGCGTAACTCGAACTTCTCAAGAACTCCAAAAAGAAGATGGTAGTTTTCTCTGATCTTCACGAACTCAAGGCTCTGTGCGTAACTTGAATTCTCCAAGATTTCAGAATATGATCAGCAAAGGCTTCAAGGCTCTCTCGCGTACTTGAATTGCCAAAGGATCGATAGGAGGCTTCCGATGCCAAAAAGAAGAAGCAGACGACCTCTGATCTCTGGTTTTTGATTAGTTCAAGGCTCTCACGCGTAACTCGAACTTTACCAAAACTTCCAAAAGATCCAAGCCTCTTTCTTTAGGGTTTCACCAAGAAGGTATTTATAGCCCCAGGTTAATGCAAGAGTTTCTATCTAAATAGAACTCGCATTCATCAAGGATTCCAATCAAATATCTTAGTTTTGATGGAATTCTGATTAGACTTGATTCAGGTATTTGGATAAGCCCAGAATCATAATCTCAATCAATTTGAGATTCTGGTTATCTGCTTACGCGGAGCTTTAATCGCATTAAAACGCGGCGCTAAATAACCAAAACGCGGAGCTAACGCGGAGCTATTGATCATCTCCGCGTTTTACTCAAACGCGAGGCTAATGCAAGCCAGACTGCGGAATCAACGCGGAGCTATTAAACATCTCCGTGTTTTATTCAAACGCAGGGTTAATATAACCAAACGCGGGGCTATTGAATTAGCTCCGCGTTCTGTTGTGGAAAATCCTTTTAACTTAGAAATTTTCACTGCCAACAAGAACCTTCCGCTATTATGAGAGATGCGAGAAGTAGAGAGGTATTTGGATCTCTTTTTGTAATATTTTCTTCATAATGAATATCTCTTGTTGTTCCAGTGGACGTATGTCGAATTTAGTCGACCAAAGCATGTTAGTTCTCTTGTATTACTCTTGTGCTTTTGTATGTTTCTTTCTCGATGATCTCGATGTGTTGATCATGTGGTGCTTGAGGTCTGATTGGGAGTTTCGATCACCAACATTCCTATGCTCCAAGAACTAAAAGTTCTGAAATCAACACATATGCATAATCGATACAAGTAGATATGTAATTCTCGCAATAGCATGGTATATGCACATCAAGAGCATGGCAGAATCATATAAAATGATGCGCCCGTGGAGGATGTGCGAGATAATAGGATGTGGATGTAGTTAACTCATTGAAAGACCGCAAACGCCCAATAATTGGGATTGACTATGCGTGCCTTTCCTCACTTTGGAGTATCCATGTTAGTACAAGTTTCAGCATACATGACTATCAACCTATGCTTCATAAGGCCCGCATTTTGCCTTATGAAGTCCTAGGATGTAGACCCTGTTGGAGCAGACAGACTAACAACAAATTACTTTAAGGATTTAAGCAGAGATGAAAGTAATAAGAATAGAATTAGGAGAGAGACTAAAAAGATTTTATTACTTGAATTGGAATTGATACAAACTTTACTTTGGAAGAGGGAGAGAGAATGGCTACTTTTGCCTTTGCTCCTTGGCTTACATAGTTTATGATTAACGACCTAAATATACAGAGAGCAATGTTGAAAATAACGCATTATGAAACCCGTTATATTGCGTTACGTAACCTAACAGAACTTCAACGCTACGTAACAACTGGAAATAACTCAGTGCACCATAACAGTACGTTTTTTTTCTGTTATTTTACGTTATATTACGTAACGTTACGTTAAATTATATTATGTTACGTTATGTACAATTATTTTTTTTAGTAATTTCTATATTGTTATTAATTATTATTTTGATTATTAGCGAATTGCTATAATTTTCTTACTTGATTAGTAGTTAGCTTGTTTGATTGCTTGTGGAATTGCTAACTTGTTAATTTGCGATTGTTTCCTTTTTCGCTTGTTGTAATTCTTATTCAGTTGTTAAAATATCTTACTTTTTAATTCTATAGAATTTTTAACTGAACTAAAATCAACAATTACAAATAAAATAAATTGAATATTACAAAATATAAATTATAACAATGATAATAACTGGAATTGAAATAAAAAATTGGAATCTTATTTTCTTGTTTAAATGATGATTGAAATTACAAGTTCAGACTTAATATAATTTTTGAAGATAAATGTGAAAATTATTGCAAAACTTAATATAAAATTAGAATAGCTTGTGTATTACAAAATTAATTTTATATTATTTTCTAGATATTTTAAATTTATTTTCAATTTATAAAAACTATTTTATACAGTTTTATATTTATATTTAATTAAATATATAGGAAATTGCATAACCTACGTTATGCATTACGCTATATGCGACATAACCTACCAGAGGCAAAACGTTACGTTACCGTTATCGCTATTTTAAACATTGATATAGAAGTTACAATTCAAATTATTCCACCCACTCTAAGCTATTGAATCACATGCTAAATAATTTTTTTACTCTACCATTGTCACCTCCTATGTATTGGCCAATTGATTTTGACTTCAGATTTTTCACATTTTACTATTAATTAGCCCATTGATTTTGACTTCATATTTTTCATATTTTAGATGTAGCCTAGAAATTACAATTACTCTTTAAACTACTTTTGTGAGTTTTGGATGTACATTTTATTGTTATTATTATCATCAAATGAGATAATGACATATTTGTTTCTCCATATTATTGTTGTGTATAATTATGTTCATGAATATTTTATACCGTAAGTACATTTGAAAAGTATACAAAAAGGTTGAGACCTGTTTGCTCATACGAGCAGTTGCCTTTGGCATCATGTTGTAGGTGAGCTGAGCAAAGATGAGATGCACCGCCTAACGTTAGGTATGCTTGTCCATTAACTAAAGCTGAAAATGTTTTGTTGGCTGGCCACAATATAGATCGACATGATTGGATTAAGATTTGATCTAAAAAAGTATATAAATACCAAGTGTGAGTATATTGGCTTGGAATCTGACATGTCCCCATAGGGCAATGTGCAAGCGGCACTGGCAGACCTGCACCGGGAGTGGGCGGTCCCGCCAGTATGCAGGACTGGTCCTAGTACAATTGCAGCTGGCCGAAGTCCTGCTGAGGCTAGGGTTCAGGTTTGGATCCACTAGTTGGACCAAGGCTTTCCAATGAGTTAATGTCTATATATATATTAGCCATTTTCCCCATGGGCCCTTGTTGGGGAGAAACACCGGGTTCAACGGAGAGCACGATGGACCTAAACGCAAAACTGAGAACCAGTTTGACCCAAAAGTTTAAACTGCAACAACTTTGCATTCAACGGGGTCTTTCGTTTTAAAGAAGGTAGCCATAGGGAAGGGCTGCATGGTCTTTCGTTTTAAAGAAGGTAGCCGTAGGGAAGGGCTGCATGGAATTCCCTATATTTGCAGATGCAAACATGATGGGCCTAAACACAAAGCTAAGAACCAATTTGACCCAAAAACTTAAGTTGTTAGGTCAAGACCCCAACTTTATATTTAAACCCATAGACTTTTTTTTGTGTTATCTGATGTAGGACTATACTCACATATGAACAACTAACAGCCCTAACTCCCTCAACTCCTCCATTAAAATCCCATCAAACGGCATAGGTGCCTGTCACGCTATGAATTGTGAGGGAAGACCCTAGTAGCAATATTCACCGTCAAGACGCAAGGAGGAACTAGGACAAGGCAGCTTCAAAGCTCTACACTATAAAGGTTGATATCCCTAAGATCCATGGCTAAGGTATGGGATTGATTTACATGGGATTAATTTACACGATTCTCCTCCATAACCCATTAAGTACCATACCATGTAAATATAACGACATAATGTCTGCCAAAATCCATAAAGATCATGCATTTCAATAGAATCGTGTCAGAATGGAATTAGGAGGTTGAAGCATATATTACCAATTCATTTAGGAAAAATGCTTCTCCCTTTTCAGATATTGATGGTCCAACGAGCATCTCAAGCAAGATTATGCCAACAGAATAAACATCATCCTCCAAATTTTCCGTGTCCCTACAAAGCATATATGGGTAAGACGACGCTATTAAACAAATAATTGATTGAAATGGCATTCTGAAACTCAAAACAAATTATAAAAAATGTGCTCTGAAACTCAAAACAAATTATAAATAATGTGCCCGGAAAATAAAGACTCTGCTTAAATACATGGAGAACTCACAAAGTTGGCCATTTGTCTTGGAAAGCTTGCTGGTCTTCAGCTTCTGCCTAGTAATAAGAAAGCACAACATAATAAAACAGTACAATTTATACAAGCAAATTGCAAGATGAAGGAAACAATGTTTGAAACGAATAACAACTTTGCACATATATACTAGTACCTACCTCAAGTCTATATATTTCTTCCGAAATAATCGACAGCCCATAGTCACTCACTTTGGCTATGCAGTGCTCGTCCAGCAAAATATTGTGGGTTCTCAGTCGATTGTTGAAGAAACCAGGAATGATTCCTGTATGTAAAAAGTGCACTGCCTTTGCTATGCCTACTAGAATTCCCAGTCTATCCGACCACTTTAGAACCTTCTCCGGACTGTGATCTATAGGACAGATTCGAGGAGGAAGCAAAGACTTTAGAATTTGCTAACTCTACACACATTATAAGCTTGACAACGCTTACCAGACAAACGAGCTCGGAGATTTCCATTAGGTACATGTTCATAAATGAGAAACATCATATTGACGCTGGAATCCTCGGAAGAAGTATCAGTGCAGTGGCCCAGAAGACAAACCAGATGAGGGTGGCGAAGCTTTGAGAGCAAATCCAGTCGAAGCTTTAGATTTCTTATCGAGTATTTCTTAAACAATGCCAAACATCTTATAGCAACGAGGGTCCCGTTCTCTAACCTTCCCTTGTAGAGCTGAAAAAAGAGGCATGTCAAGATGGCATGTTTGTAAATAGAAGTCTATACATAAGACATTGGTTTCTTTGTCCTACAACTGAGCAGCATAAATATGTCAGCATGGAGAGCAATTGTGTTGAAAAAAGATAAAATAGTTTGAGTTAATTTTTTTTAGTAGACTTCTACTCTAAGTAGGAGTCTACTTAAATTGAGTACATCTAAAACAGAGTATATGGAGTGTAAATTTAGTAAACGACGGACTATAAACTATAATGCTATAAAATTGAATAGGCAAGAGATATAAATGAGCAGTCAGTTTGGATATTTGGGTTCTATTATTTAGAATGATGGAGAAATCGATAATGATATTAACCATAGGATACAAACTGGCTGGCTGGTTGAAATGAAGGAGGGCAACGAGAGTTTTATGCTACCGTAACATTCCGTTAAGATTGAAAGGAAAATTTTATAGGACTGCTATTAGGCCAGGTTTATTATATGGCACGGAATGTTGGGCTATAAAGAAACGTCATTCACAGAAGATAAGTATAGCAGAGATACGCATGTTCCGCTGGATGTGTGGCAACATTAAGAGAGATAAAATGAGAAATGAAGATATTCGTGCTAAAATAGGTGTAGCTCTCATCGTTGAGAAGATGCGAGAAAATCACTTACGATGGTCTGGTCATGTGCAACGTAGGTCTACAAGTGCACCAGTTCGAAGAGGAGAGATCATCAATGTAGGACAAGTTAAAAGAACAAAGGGAAGACTAAAGAAAACATGGATAGAGGTGATACGCAAAGATATGGAGTCTAGAAGTTTTAATAAGGAGATATTACTTGATAGAAATGAATGGAGAAGGAATATCAAAGTGATCGATCCGACGTGATTCTTTTTTTAGTTCATGTAGCCTACCCCAAATACTTAGAATAAAAAACTTAGTTGTTGTTGTTGTTCTACTCTAAGTAGGATTTATATTTTCTTCTTCTCCAAGTTTCACCTATCTATATAAATAGGGTATTACTGTGTCTTATGTACATTTTTGACATTTCAGTATCAATACAAGTAAATTTTATTCCTCTCCAATGTAAGATGGATAACAAATGTTTTAATGGATTACATGATTAAAGTTGGACATGTGTTGAGGGAAATATCTGAAACACATAGACCTTAAACAAGAGGTAGCCAGATAGGTGCCTAACCTTAAATTTCCAACACATTAAGACACACAGGAGAGAGGTAATGCATGCTCAAGAAGTAAGAGTGATATTATTTAGATTAGAATAAGCTATTCACATGGTTCTTATATTACTCTTCTGCCGCCAAGGCATGCACAGCTAAAAAGTGCCGAGAGTTGAAAAAAAGAGTGCAGAGGTTCAAGTCCCATGCACAGTATTTTTTAAGAGAAAAATCATATTTTAAAAATGTTATCGAAAAACAGTAATATTGGATGCATTGTATTGACAATGTCGGAAATACTGGCACTATCATAATGACATTATATGGTGTATTGCATATCAGTTACCTCAAAATCCAATAAGGTGTATGTCGACCATATTTGAAACCTTGGAAAAAAAAATTCTCATAAAGTGATGCACGGTAAGGCCTAGTTGCCCTTCTTTGGCACTTAGCATCCTTTGTCGCTCACTGCAAGTTCTAATTTTTTGAGAAATTTAATACTATCAATAATTAATTTTTTGAATTCGTATGACCATTTATTAAACAGCCATATTTTCTAATCAATTATCTGAGACTACAAAACAATGAGTTGAACACAAATGATTGGTTCTTGCATGCGGAAGCAAATAGCACAATTCCTACCGTAACAAAGTGATCAGCAAATAGCTTAGACCATGTTGCATTGGAGTGGAGCAAATATTTTTTTAAAGACAAGGACAAGCGTGCCTGTGTATATACTTGTGATCGTTTCCGTCATTGATTTTTTGGTTTAAGGCCCCTAATTGCATTCCCTCTTATTTCGGTCATGCCTCATGACAAAAATCCATTTCTTTTGGTTAATTATTGATTGATGGCATGTTTGTAGTTTGCATGAGAGAGTGGTGGGAGAATACAACACCACCACGTATATGTCCTTTTTTTTCTTGCACAACCTTGTAAGGTATAAAGCCCCCTCTTTCTTCTTCATCTTATCCTTTCTCCATTCCAACTCTAGCCTTAGCTTCTAAGGAACCCAAAAAAACCTTCCTCCAAGCCTCCAACCGGAGAACTCTTCCATTGGGAGACAAGGCAAGGAATCACGTCCCTTACACTAGAGTCTTTAGCAAGAAATCGCACTTTATTTACGTAATTATATCACTCTTAGTTAGAAAATATCTTCTCTCAAACTCTCGCCAGCTAAAAAACATCCTTGAGTCTTCCAAATCTTAAGTGATCAATTTCTGATTGTTAGCTCAGCATATCTCGGTAAAATGGTCATAACTTTTTATTCTAAACGCTGAACGCGTGCATTCTTCATTTGTTAGAAAGATAATTGGATTCTCTACGGTTCTTATGTTTTGCACTCTTCTGAAGTCTACCTTCAACCTAGTCAAAATTTAGTTTGAAGCTAGTGTTTGTGTAGGAGCCATCCTAACCGAATGTTATCCCTGCCGACTCTATAGCATTGGTCAGGTTCCATCTCTATCGAAACTATAGTGTTGGCAAAGCTCCATCTCTGTTGTAACTATCATATCCGTAGATCAAATTATCCCCACCAACCAATCTATCTCTGCCGATGATCCTCACATTGCCAAAACTAATTATCTTTATCGATGGGTCTTAACCCTGTTGACCAAACCATATTCGCTAACGGGTTCATCCTTACTAGCACTACTCCTTACCAACGACAGGACCTAACCCCACTGATACTACTTATCTGCCATGGGTTTTAACCCCATCGACACTACAAATCTCCATCAATAGGTCCCATCTCTGCAGACATATCTACCGATGAGTTCTATCATCACCAATAGAGTTGGTTCATATGCAGTTTTAGTAAAACTTCCATAACTTTGTATGCCAACCTCTTATTTAGCTGATTTTGGACTCGAAGATAAGATAATTCGATAATCTACAACTTCCTTCTTAAATCCTCCTCTAATTCATTTCCTATCCTTTTTGAAAATTAGCCTGAAGTTGTATTACTATAAAACCGTATTATTTACTGATTTATTTTTTGCAGTTTTTACTTGACAACTAATTCAACTATTTCATTCATATTTTAACTCGAACTTGGCTCGAATTGATACTTAACTAGATCCTACCTAGAACTTGTTATATTGGACTTAATCTTGCCTGGAATTTGTACAGCTTCTTAAACTTGATAAACGAGTGTTATGGGAAACTAAGTAATGATTAATGAATTTAACAAATCAGTGTCTTCAGCTTAAGCCTGCTCTTTCTAAAATATAACATAGAGAAAGAGATAAAAAGATGGGAATTGTGAACGTTTAAGAACCTTGTAATAGGAAGGTAAGCATACCACTCTATAATAACTACAATAATACTCTCCTCAAAAAGATAACTACAATAACACACACACATATATATCGGACTATTGTATATGAGCAGTTAGCTCAAATAAGTTACATGAGCTAGTAAAGAAAAAGTAATAATCCTATTATTCTTTTTCAAAGTTTTTTTTTGGATCATGATCGTTAACTCCTTAACTTCTTTAGAATCAAATTTCATGAGTTTTGAAGTTCATTTGTCATTCCATCAAGTGTACACAAAATATTGTATTCACAAAAATCGTTAATTTTGTGTTTTCTTTATGGAAAGACAAATCAAAACTAAAACCAAAGAAATTAGGTATGAGAACCCTAGAGGGTTGAGACCATAATCCAAACTGAAAAAAAATATTGAAGGCAGTAGAAATGGACTACAGCTCCAGCAACTTCTATGTTGTCATCTCATTTCCATCATTCTCATATATATATGTGTGTGTGTGTGTGTGCATGTATATATATATATACACGCACACACGCACACACGCACACACGCACACACACACACACACACATACATACATACATACTTACATATATACACATACATAAAGAGAGAGAATAATGGAAATGAAATGATAACTCACACAAATTACCTGAGCTGCAATTCATTTCCACTATCTCCATAAAAAAAATTTAAATTTCGTTTGGATTATGATCTCGACCATTTAGGGTTTACACGTACCCAATTTCTTAGGTTTTAGTTTTAATATGGTCCTCCATCAAGTTAACACAGAATTAACGGTTTTCAATAAACAAAACATTTCGTATCCACTGGATGAAAAGGTAATGAATTTCAAAATTTATGAAATTTGATCTTAAAGAAATTAAGGAGATGGAGATCCTAATTCAAAAAAAAAATTGAAGAAAAATTATTGGATCACTATAATTTTGCTGCTAGCTCGCATATATATATATATATATATATATATATATATATATATATATATATATATATATATATATATATATATATATATATTCAAACATCCTCAGTCAAACTCATATTGCATCATACTTAAAAACTATAACCTGATTCAACAAACTGGCCTCAATGTACAACCCAAGCTATATGAAATCAAATTACACTAAAAGCAGTCATGATAGTGGTTCCTTGGCAGAAAGAAGTAGAATTGAAAAGATCATTCCAAATTTCTAAACCCATAACCAAATCTCTAAGCATTGCCTTTAAGCTTTTTAAAATAAAATCAATAGCAGAAAATCAGCTTCATACAAAAATATTAGAAATTTCACATGGCATACTATCTGTTCTATGCAAGGAAAACCAAAAAGTTTGGTAGGTATTAGATCCACACCTTTCCAATTAATCCTTCGCCAATGTATGATGCCCTTTCAAAATTTCTTGTTGCTTCTCGTAGTTCTTCTAGGGAAAATACTCGATATGTAGGCAAAACTTGTGTCCCTAATTTCACGGCTTGAGAAATATACCCTGCAAATGGAAAGGGATAGATTGTGTTAAGCAGGCCCCTAGCAGTCACATTCTTCAACTTTATAGTAAAATAAAAATTTATCGAAGTATCCTAAGTTGGAAGTGAGGTAGCGTTCTATGTTCTTCCAGAAAATTTTCATACTTTGGATATGCCCTTTGAGCATGCAAGCAAATGCCTAGATGAAGAACAAAGGGAACGGAACATTATTGCATCAAAACGCTAACCTACAAAAAGAAAGGACAATAGTAGTCGAATCAAAGTCCCCCACAGAATTTAAATCTTATGCTTGAATTTTTTTTTTTAACACTTATTAATCTTTTTTTCCCTTTTCTTTTGAAGGTTCTGCACATAAACTTTTTATTTCAGCTGCTGTACATTCCTAAGGGACTTGAAATTTTGGTTTGGACTGTATGCCTAAGTACCAATCAACTCATAATCTAAATATATCATAAGTTCAAAATATTAGTAAGAAAACGCATAAATGAGTGTCAATCAACTCATAATGCATTAAAAAACATAGAAAAATGATACAACTGGCTGCAAAACCTAAAGGCTGGTTTGGTCACCTAGGCAAGAGTTGGATTGTACCCACAAACCATCAGCTTAGGCACTTGGATATAATGCATTATGCCAATTTGACCTAATAAATAAGAATTCACCGCTTTATTTGAGTATTCTCTCCTTGTGGAACTTCTGACTGCATTAAACCTAAGATAATTGCAGAGACCTTTCACATATTCCTTTTTGGTTATAGAAAATCTTCTACTCAACCAAATATTCATTCATGCACGAAATATTTCACGTAAGACTAAAAACCTTGGAACCACCATAGCTATCGGCTTGAAAGCTTATGGAGTCAAAATTGGAAATATGGACATATCACACTGGCATTATCAGAAATATCAATTAAAAATGTTAGGGAAGATGGGCCCTCGAGAGACTACGCAGCAGAACATTGGTCCCTTCTCCATAAAACACGACATATAAGATTATTACAAGAAATATCAAAGAAGAAACAAAAAATACTGAGATGTACATGGCTCCCCTAATCAGCGTGCTGAGATGTATGTAATTTCCCCAATGTGGGTACATCCATGGGGAGAATATTAAGAGAGAGATTTATTATCAAGAGTGCAAGAAATCATACCCCTCCCATGAATCCTGAATATTAAAATGATATCTCATAAATATTAATCCCTCCCACACGGATATAAAGTTTACGTTGAGAACCACTCACTCTTCATTAAACCCATCTTTTGATGAAGAAGCCTCACAGTTGTGATAGCCATCGCCCTTCGATTCTTTACATCTTTTTTCCTTGATTTTTCATACCAATTATAGGTTTGCAAAAGCCCATTAGTGGGGATAAACTTGATTAATTATGCTTAATCCATAATGACTCAAAAGAATTAACCCTCAATTGAGCTACAAGTCTAAACATATTTTATCACATGTATATCTAACCATCAACGGTTAAAATAGCGATAACAGTAACGTAATGTTTTGCCTCCGTAAGGTTACATCATATATGACGTAATACATAATGTAGGTTAAGCAAGTTTCTATTTGTTTAATGAAAATAAACATTTAACTATATATAATAATTTTTATAAATTGAAAAACAAATTCGAATATTCAAAAAAAGAATATACAAATATTTCATAATACATAGAATCTATTTTGAATTTCTAACAAGTTTCGTGATAAGTTTATATTTATTTTCACAAATTATATTAAGTTAGTAATCGTAATTTCAGCTATAATGAAACAAGAAAATAAAATTTTAAATTTATTTATTTTTGTTTCAGTCATCACTAAGTCATCACTAAAACTGTAATTTATATTTTGTAATGTTCAATTCATCTTATTTATAATTGTTCATTTCAACTCAGCTAAGAGTTCAACAAAATCAACAAGTAAGAAATTCTTACAACAAATGACAAGCAATCAAGTACAACAATTGCAGCAAACGACTAACAATTAATGCAAATAATCAGCCGCACTCTAAAATTATTTTGAAAAATACGTTAAAACTACATGCCAATTGTCTTGGCCAAATCACATATGAACAACTAACAATATCCACATGGAGGCAGAGAGAACTAGTTTGACTCAAAAGTTTAAGCCTTTAGATTAAGGCCCCAACTTTGTATTTAAACCCATAAACTTTCTTTGTTCTATCCAATGTGGGACTATACTCACATATGAACAACTAACATAGTTCAAGTTATGTACTTATAAAGTAGACTCTTCGTGAGAAATGAGCAAAGGAAAGTGAAAATAAAATGTGCAATAAAATATATTATCTCAGTTAACACTACAAGGGGGTATACTAAATAAGTACAGCTTTATTTGCTGCAATGATAAAAATGGTTATAACTGATTTTAGGAAAATATTAGGTCATTGTGCGTGAAATTAGAACCTTACCTCTAAAATAAAGTAACGGATAGAAGGAACACATAGCCTAATGCAAGTTAACAATTAAAAAAAACAAGCCTAGAGAAGTACAAGACATACTCGCATTCGCAAGAATCTCGGAGGAGAATCCTGATGCTGAATTATCTGGCAACGGCTTCGGCAGTAGGCGCTGCTCTGCAATGGCTCGCCGGCAGTTTCTTCTGCATAATAGCACGGACATAACCAAAATCAAAAGAAATAAGATGGATGTTCCTCCTATAAACGCAACCAACAGCCCTATATCTCTGATCTTGGAGTTTTCCCCACTCTGCTGATCTTCCCGGCAATATGTAGAGTCGTGCTGGTGGTGGGGGTCAACATTCAAACAATTTCCACCAAACTTCACAACCCTTTTATTATTCGAATTGGAGCTCAAACAAGAAGGCAAGTCACCACTAAGCCTGTTAGTAGAAACATCCACAAACCCTAGTTGACTGCTACAAGTTATGCTACTCGGAAGAGAACCGCTAAGCATATTAGATTCTAGGTTCAAATAACTGATATTTGGCAACGAGAACAAGGCTGCAGGTGGAGTTCCTTCTAACAAGTTGAATGACAGATCAAGGTGCTGAAGTCGCCTCAATTCACCAAACTGTTGCGGAATCTCGCCACTCAACGAGTTCTTACTGAGTAAAATCGTGATCAAACTCTTTGGCATTTCCGGCATCTCAGAATCTAACTCATTGTCTCTCATATCCAAGACCTTAAGGCTTGTTAACCTACTAAGATCAGGGATTTTCCCTGAAATATGGTTTCCTGAAACAGAAAGATCGGTAAGGGTTTCTACACTACCAATTGACAATGGCAACCGACCATACAGCTGATTCCTCTGCAAGCTCAAAGCCGTGAGATTTGATAGTGAACTGAACCAATCAGGAACTGTTTCATTAAAATAGTTTCCATCCAAACTAAGTGTTTGTAGCCTTGTCATAGCCGATAACTTTGGCGGAAT
Organism: Dracaena cambodiana; assembly: GCA_036321105.1. NCBI lineage: Eukaryota > Viridiplantae > Streptophyta > Magnoliopsida > Asparagales > Asparagaceae > Dracaena > Dracaena cambodiana. The sequence goes on from JAYEPQ010000009.1 coordinate 10,146,532, forward strand.
CGAACCATAAAGAAAGTTCGAACTCAAATCGAGAACTTCAAGCCAATACAGCCGATGAATCTTATCAGGGAGAGGACCCCATATCCCCAAAGAAACCAAGATTACCACCCTCAAGCATGTCAACCTAGTCAGCGTAGTGACGAACGAGTCGACACTAAAACCTTGAGACAGTGTATGATCTCGAACAGAGTAGCCCTCAAATTTACCAGGCTTAGCAATCATATCACCCACAACTTTGAGCTCAGTAACGGAATCATCCTTGCAAGTGAGCATTAGAAATGGTGACATGGAGATGGTGCAAAAATCTAAATGGGTGTCATTCCAAGCCTCCAACTGTTTCGGGTATTCCAATTGCTTCCTTAGTTGATACAAGGCTTGTGTTTGTGATGATGGTAGCTGTTGGGTACTTGGTACAAAGAGAAGGCAACATAGAGTGACCACAAGAACTGCGATACACTGCGACATCAAAGTCTACAAATATACCCAGATCCTAAAACTTCTCTAGTTAGATTTCACTGCAATATGGCTATGAAACAGAAGCTAAAGCAAAAAAAAGCAAAAAAAAAAAAAAAAAAACCCAAAGAGAAAGAATTCTCTTTTGTTTGCAGATGAAGACCTGCTATTTTAAGCGAGACAAAGAAACCCAAGAAGTGAAAAATCAAGAAGAACTTCAAAGCTAGCAACTTTCCTAGTTTCAACCAAATCGAAGTAAAGATTACAACTTGCTAGAAGATGAACTCCCCTGATCTCAATAAAGATAACCCAACTTATGAAAATCAATGACAAGCTCAAAATCTAACAACTCTTCAACCAAATTGAAAGAAAATGGAAAAAATCCAAGGGAATGCAGTACAGTTACAGGAAAAGGACAAGCTTACAGCCTGCAAGAAGATAAACTCCACTGAATTCAACCCAAGAGGTGAAAATCAATGAGTAACTCCAAATTTGAAAGAAAAGGTCAAGTCTTTGCCCCTTGATTTCAATAACAATTTCAACCCATTCAAGCCCAAGAATTTATAGAAGAGGACAGGCAAGAAACTGATAGATCTCCCTGTAATTTAAGGCTGCAGAGGGAAGAAGGACCAAAGCTTCCCTAGAGACTAAACATGCTACTGTCCCTTTGATTCTGTGTTAAAATTCTGAGGGGAAAAAAAAAAATGGGAGTGAAATTTTTTTTATGGCCTTTGATTGGAGGGGGGGGGGGGGGGGGGGGGGGGGTTATGCAAAATGCATTCAAAGCTTGCACATGGCTGATGACTGTGTCGCTTCTCTCTTTCTCTCTCTATCTCCGTATTTTGCCATTAATGGAGTCTCTCCGTGACTGAGAGGGAAACACCAGAAGAACTGTACCAACCGAGTGGGTAAATTCTAAATGAGCAGACCACTTGACTTAGTGAGCACACGAGTCGGAGCTTAGTCCGATACAAGTGGGAAATCTGTGCAAATGCTTAGAAATATTTAGAATTGTGTATGTTTTAAAATAATGTAGTGAAGTTTATTATTTTATATTATGATAAGTAAATTTAAATATGTTATACTACTGTGGAAGTGCCCATGATACTTAGAATAGTTTATTTTACTTATTAGTATTTTGTTATAATTAATTTACTTTTCTTATATAAACTATTGTGTTTATAAAATATGTGGAGAGAAGTATGGAGAAAGATAAGGAAAGATTAAAAACAATACACAAATGAGGAGATAGTTATAACTAATCCTAATTTTTTTTTTTTTAATGGAGCTTTTCACTTCTTTTTCTTTTTTTCTTAGATATACTCAATTTAAACATGTACTATAATAATTAAAGATATTATTTAAACAAATCAATAAATTCAACTTGAAAATTATATGAAACTTAAAACGTTTAAATTTCTTTGCTCGACTTATTAAACAAATTCAACTATGAGCAACTATGATAATGATGTTTTGATTCGGTAAGAACTTATTTATTTATTTAATTTTCATGTATAGCTCTCCTTTATTTTTAATAATGTAAGAAATGTTAAAATGTAATTTGTGGTAATGAGCCTTTAAATTTCTTTTGCTTAACTTACTAACAAACATAAGTATAATCAATTATGATTGATAACTTTACTCAATAGTTTATATTTATTTATTTAATTTTAATGTTTACCTCTCATTTATTTTTAATAATGTAAGAATTGTTAAAAATATAATTTATGAAATGAGAATTTTATTTTTAATAATGTAAGAAATGTTAAAATATAATTTATGTAATGAGCATTTTAATTTATTTTTCTTAACTTACTAACAAATTAGTTATGATTGATAACTTTCAATGAATATGAGTTTATATTTAATTATTTAATTTTCATGTCTATCTCTCCTTTATTTTTAATGATGTAAGAGGTATTATAACGTAATTTATGATAATGAGCCTTTAAATTTTTTTTCTTAACTTACTAATAATCATAAGTATTAATCAATTAGATAAATATAATTCAATGAGTATTAGTTGTCTAACCTTTATTTTATGTTGTGACTTTTCCTTCATGAAATTCAAATCATCCTACAAAAAAAAGAAAGAAGAATAAATTAGACACATAATAATAAATTAAATTTCAAACAAAAAAATTCTAAATATTTTATTTATTAATGAGAGATTTTGGATCCGATAAGAACGTGTTGAGAGAAAGATGGAGAAAGATAAGGGAAGATAAAAAAAAATACAAACGTGGATAAAAATGAGTTAGAGTGATATTTATTAGTTATAATTTTTGTGTTTAGATGATAGTTATAGTAACTATAACTAATCTCACTTCCTTTATCTTAGGTGGCTTTCAAATTTATTTTTAAAAAATCCTAAAATTTAGTAAAATAGGAAAGCTTCAACATAATTTTCTCCTATTTTCTTTTTTTTTATTTAAAAATTATTTTTTTCTCTCTCACTTTTGCTTAGTATATAGAAAGAAACTTGCTCCGGAACTAACTCCTGACCAAAACACACAAAAAAAAAAAACAAGATCCGAGACAAACTTGTAATTTTTTCAATTTTAAGAGTTGGTGCACACTAAGTCAAGTGGTGTGCTCGTTTAGAATTTCCCAGCAAGTGGGGGATATTGGAAGGAGGTTTGGGTCGGGTGACTGCCCCTGGTGTCTGGATTTATTTACTGAAATGACACTGTTATGATAGTTTACTTTCCCTCTTCTTTTTTGACTTGTGGAGAAATGACAGGAATGCCCCTAGGAATGAAGATAAAGTCAAGAGAAGTAGTTAATTTTTCTGAGACATAGCTGCATTGGGAATGGATTTGTACGGGCAATGCATGAGAACTTTTATTTAATCTTTGGATAAAAAAAGGGAAAGTAGGGTTTTGGATTTTTTTGTTTTGTTTTTTATTTTTTTGCCATATTTAAGTAGGGTTTTTTGTTTGTTATACGTATTTTAAACTTTGGAGACTGAGTCACACATGGAATGTCCCATAGGGAACCATGTTTGTTTGTTAGTTTATGTCTTTTAAGATAAATGACATAATAATTGATGAGCTATCATATAAATAATTCTTGCCTCATGAAAGTAAAGATTAAATAATATTTGTATAATAATTTCTAAAGAAACATAAGTAGCTTAGACATCCAATTTGAAAAGGATGGGTGTCAACTTAGACCGTTTAAAGACATCTCAATTAGTAATCAACCAGTCATATAATCAAAGCACGGTAAACAATCTCGAAAACAATTGATCAAAATGAACATAGAGATTTAATTAAAAAAAAAATGGAATGAAAAAACTATGAAAGTGCACTGTAATGAAAAGTTAACTATAATAACTTGAACCATAACTGCTATATAACCATGACCGGACAAATAAACTTAAATCCAACTTTTCCACTAGACCACCATAAAAAGAGATCTAATACACAAATTATCTAAAATTAGTAAAGATTAACCTCACATTATTGCAAATCTACAAATCGAAGAAGTATGAAATATAAACAAGTATGAGTTACCAAATTCATAGGAAGATTTCCATACATAGATTGGGATGTTGATCAATATTGACTTTCAAAATCTAGAAATGCAACTTAATGAAAATTTTCTCCTTGTTTCAGTGTATCAATCTCCTATAGACCTCCGAAGAGTTCTCTCAAAACCTTTAATGAATAAAATATTTAAAGATTTATTTTCTTTCCAAATAAACTCTGCATCCTCTCTTTAATTTCGTCCATCCCATCTTAAATTTAGGGATTATATAACACTTTTAACCTAAGTATAAATATCCAAATTTGAGTCAAAAAATCAGTTTGGAATTTAATTTGCCGTTTCAGTTGATAAGGCTACTAATAAGGGTATCAGTCGGCTTATCGATAGTACCAACAATATATTAAAATTTATAATCACCTATCAGTAATCGTACCAATAGGGGCATAGGTAGCTCAGCCGAGCTGTTGTTGTTATCTGATCCACTTTGAATGAGCAAAATTTTAATTTTAATTTTAATTCAAAATTTTGAATTGGACATGCCAAGAATTTCAGTTTTTTCTCTGACCCACCCTAAATTTGGATCTCTAATTTTATGGTTTTTCCCTTTTTTTTTTTTCCCTTAATTCTTATTTAGGAAAGGATATGCATCTTTCTAATTTAGAAATGCCATGCATATTTTTTTAATTGATTGTCTCTTTATTTTTTGTCTTTAAGAAAAAAAAGATGTATTATTCATTTTACGGAAAAGTAGTAACCTTATCTTTGCAAAAAGAAGGGATCATACCTCAAATTAAAATTGTTCTTGTGTAAAAAACAAACTCCCCAAAGTTATGATAAGTAATTTTTTATCTAATTTTTTTTTCTAGCCCCTCTGACAAGCATAAACTATTAAAGGGGTTTTCACATATCTGTCCCTTGCATCTTTAAAAATTATAATTTAGTCTTTCAAATCTTCATATTTAGAATTTAATTCGCCAAATCCTTTAAATTACTACAATTTAGTCCCTGAATCGTTCTTTTAGTCCCAGGAAGACTAAATTGTAGTAACTTAGAAGATTTGGGGGGCTAAATTCTAAATATGAAATTTGGAGGACTAAATTCTAATTTTTAAAGATTTAAGATACATGTACGTAAATACCCCACTATTTTAAAGCAGTGGTTTCCAAATGATTTATGGGACATGAAGACATACATAATAATAGTATGAGTATGAGTTCTCCGGAATTTTTAAACCAAGTTCAACATTTTCAATCCACTTGCTTGAAGCTAAACAAGCCCATAGAGGAGATTCAAGTTGTTTTCATGTACCTTTACAAAAATGGAAAATTCTATTGAGCACACCACTTTGCTCAGTGAGCAAACCTCTTAAAGTTGTAAAAAAAATTACAACTTATCGTTACTTTTGTGTCCGGGATTAATTCCTGGATAATTTTAGACTCATTCTGGAACTAATCTCCGAATAGTATGAAAACCGACCGGATAACTAATTTCCGACTAAGAAAGGTGGGCTCACTGAGCAAAGTGCCTCAAATAGAATTCCCTAAAAAAATACTCCAAAGGATTAGGCAACTCCTCAAACAGGAAAGTCAACACTAACTTGTTGATGCCTAGGGTTCAGATGGCATAGACAACTTTGGAATGCTGAAAAAACAAAATTTGGTTGTCATGAAAGAGCCCCAAACAAGTAGTACCTTAAGAACATTCAGTAGCAGGATCTTTTTAACATTACCAGAGCTAGAGAAAATTTAGTTGTCCAACTCAAACAGTGATGGAGCCTGCAGACACATGGAGCTCATGAGTGGCATGTGCCCTTCCTGAATTTCAAAATAACTGCCATATGCCAGCTTTTCTTCAATTTAGTTGGGAAAATTTATTTGAGCACACCAATTTGCTTGCTAAGCATATCGAGAATTAATTTCCAAATGATTTTCATAACGTTTGAGAATTAGTATCCGAATGAATTTAATATCGTTCGAGTATTAATCTCTGACCAGAAAAGAAGATTCGATCAAAAAAAATGACAAATTTATAATATTTTAGAACTTCAGGAGGTGGGTTCAGTGAGCGAAGTACTGTGTTCAAATATAATTTCCCAATTTAGTTTCCTAAGATGTATTTCGCACCCCAACTCTTCCTAGAGTGAGTTCTCTTAGAAAGGAAAATTAGAATCAATTTTCTTTCGAACTTTCTTAATAGACCATGCTAAAATTTTTATATTTGTCTCTCAATAAAATTTTGGCTTAATAAATTTTTGGATCATGAGAAGAGCACTAGGTTGTTTTTCTCTTAAATTAAACAAATTCACATTTTACACACACTTTTTTTTTTAAGGAGGTCAATATCCATTATATAACATAGGTGTTACATCACATGCGAAACTTAATAGTATATCACTTCTATGAATTGTCCATAATGCTGCTCTCTTTCGAAACTAATACTTTTTATCATAACCTTTGATCGTTGCATGTCCTGATCCTCCAAAGTACGAATAGCATTTGTTTAAAAATGGATTTATGACAGTGAATAATATTCACCAAGTCTTTACATGACAAATCCTTACTTTTTTTTCATTAAAATTTGTAAAGATTTGGTGATAAGGTAAATTTTTTGTTACTTTCCATATTTATTTTATGAAAATGGACCACAGAAGAGGGTGTGAATTTGGTACAAATATTATTTTTTTAAAAAAAAAGATGATTTATGTCTCCTCTAACAATTATAAAAAATTAAAAAGTGAAACCTATGGACTTAGCATGGTTTCATCACAGAAAACGAAAATTCCATCTGGAATCAAATCCATAACCACAAGGGTTTCATCACTGAAAATGAAAATTCCATTTGGGATCAAATCCATAATCACAGAGCATGATGGGATTTAAATGCAAAGCTGAGAACCTTTCCAATCTAAAAATTTAAGTTGATAAGTAAATACTCCAACTTTGTATTTAAATCCATAAACTTTTCTTGTTCTACCTGATGTTGGATTATACTCATATATGAACTCTTAATAATCTCTCATTCATTGTGAGTATACTACAATCATCAACGAGAACCACCATTCATAAAATCTCAATTTTAGTTTAAACCATCCACGTGGTGCACTATGGGAATCTAGACTTGAAGTCACTTGCGTCACCTGACCACTTCGGGCTTCACTGGCTTCACTCTTCCTTGGGCAACAATCTAGACTCTTGATCCGATAGTAAACTAGACTCTGAGACCATTTATTGAGGAGAAAGGTCGGACCCCCGGGGCATGATCTGTTTTAAACACAAAGTCGAAAGCCTATCTGATCCCAAAGCTTAAGATTTTGGGTTATATTGGTTCTCGATTTTATATTTAGACCCATCATGCTCTTGGGGACCGACATTTTTTCCCAACACTTTGAATGGACTAAACACTTGAACCAAATAAGAAATTCAGTGAATTTGGAAATTAATAACAAACAGTGAATACATACCAAATCTAGTTCAAATTTCTAAACCAAACAGCTCCTGACGGTCTCCTTGTCCTTCAAAATAATAAAAAATAGCTTTAATATTTAATGTAAGGTAGAGGGGACCAAGATGCGGTGTCTTTGTCCTCATGTGTCGAGATTCTGGCAATAAAGAAAAAGAGAGATAAAGCGTGAATGGGGCTACATGCATGCCGCTCTAAAACTAAAACCTAGCTGTCTTTTGTCTTGGAAACAATGCAGTTACTTTGGTTACCCAACTGATCGAGGGAATCCTGCAAGTTCAACTTTCAAGAGAACCTAGCATACAGCATATATACGCGGCTTCACCCACATAGGATGCTTCCCAAGACCAACATAGTGATTGGAGTCTTCCACCTTGTAGGACTTGTTGGAGCCCTGCAGAGAGGATGGTGGGCTGTGTTTGGATTCTTGTGCATGGGTGGTGCCAAGGCCATCTTAACTCTTGTGTGGATGTCTTTCTAGGGTTGAGATGGATGAGATTTTTTTTTTTTTTTTTTTTTTTTTTAATTTTATATCATGCATGATTACAGGGAGCTCTTGGTTACTTGGGAATAGCTGGTTTAGGGAGTTTCTAAAGGGGCACACCATTTTTCCTAGGGAGCCCGTTTTAAAACTTTCACTTTATAACAAAATTGACTCTAAAAATTTTGGACCATCATGTCCTCTCTTTCAACCACAGCTCCTCTCTCTCCTTCAACCTCCAGCGGTGGTGATAACGGACAATCAGAGTGAATCTTGAGTGGCGCTGACGACACACAGAGAGCACTGTGTTGGGGGATGGTCTGCAGTGGCTGGCCCTACAGAGGAGGAGAGGAAAATTTAGGATTTAGGGAGAGTTGGGGAGTTGGGTTTTAAGAGAAGTGGAGGAGAGAATGGAGGGAAATGGGAGGAGAGAATAAAGGAAGGGTAATTTGGCCATTTTTGATGTGCGCACTAAGAAAAACCCTCTTTTTTTCAAAAGAGATAGTGGGCTCGCCAGGAAAACTGGGCTCACTAGGAAAAATGGTGTGCCCCTTTGGAAACTCCCCTGGTTTAGATGTGTTTGGCTCTCTAACTCTATATGGGTGCTCTTATTTTTATTTATCTCATTTATGAAAGAGATATATAGCACAATAATCCAAATTCTAGTAAGATAGCTTCATTAATATCTATTGGTGACCCAAACCATACAGAAGACTGACTCATCTAGCCCACTCCAATTAGAACCACTGTAACGTAATCTGAATTATGAAATAATCGGAACTGGAGCATTCGAGTCAAACTCAATAGTTACATATGTGAGTGAGTCTAATTTGACTGCAACTAATAGTTAAGCATGTTCGAGTGGCCTTAGTCCAAAGATGGATAATCGCTTAGATGGCTCATGCTCGAGATTGTTATATGGTATTAGCATAACACCAAAAGTGACTGAAAATAAGAATATATGGAGATAAGTGCTATGTAGAACAAAATGTTATATTAAACCTGAATATGATGGGAGCATATCTAGAATATGTGGAAGTCACATGTATAATGCACATGAGACATCTCTAAAATCTTACATCATCCAGTGAAGTGTTAGCGTTATTTTGGCAAGAACCCACATTAGATAATCAGGAAGAATATGTCACTAAGTATAATTTCATATCAAATATGAGATCATACGGTTTAAAAACATGAAAAACTAATAGTTTATTGTCCTTAGTCCTAGAATGGATGACATTTTGAGCGGCCGTTACTTGGGCGCATCATACATAGTTTAGAGACTAATATCAGTCAAAAGTGTACATAACTAAATGACACCTAGAATTATATGCTACACAGTAAACAATGTCATACCATACAGGGATGTAGTGGGTATGCATAACAAAATATTGCTTTATATAAGAATGTGGTGAGGTCACAGGCCTCTTGAATCTCTGAGCAACATTTATAATCCACTGGGGGCTAACTGGTTAAGATATTTGGTTATGGATTTAGTCTTGATTTTACTGTTCACTATCAGAATTAATCCACAAAGTATACAAACTCCATGATCATTTCAAGGTTCTTAGCTATTAGATATTTGGTGATGATGATTTTGGCCTAGTTTGGAAACTCTACCTTTTGTAAGGAAACAATCTGAAATGGGGGGTTATGGATTTTAAAATTTTCGAAGTCTGAAATGGAGGGAGTATATAAAACTCCAATTTAAAAATAATCGAACTTCAAGTATGAGATAAGAAAATATATTTTATGATGATTCTTATAAACTCGAAAAGTAGTTACAACTAGTCTTTCCAAGGAAAGAAACCATAACTAAAGTTCATAAAAACTAATAGCTAAACATATCTGGTTGTATGGAAGCAACTATAAGCAGGGATGGAAATGAACGTGTCCATGAATCAATTTTTGGCCTACTATATATAAAATTTTGAATTAAAAATAAAAATTTTATTTTTTAATTTAAAATTTTATATAAGACTAGCAAAAAATTGTCCCATATATACGTCCATTACCATCCTTAAGTATATGATGGACGACCCCTAACAGGGAACAGTCTCTTCTCTTGTAGGATTTAAAAATAATAATTCCATAAAATATCTCTAAACATCATGGTTTAAGGCTTTTTAATTCACATAATAGATATTTTCCCTTCCAATTTTCTCTTTTAGTTATCGTTACAATTCTAAAGAAAATAGAGCATTTATTTTTACTTTTCAACAAATGATTTAATTTATTTGTCTCAACTGTTCCAACATGTCTTCTCCCATAGGGACAGATTTGTCCAGCCAAATTAATTAAGCCCACACAAAGGGAAAATCTATTTGAGCACACCACTTTGCTCAGGAGAAACTATTTCATAAGTCCTGAAATGCATTTAATATCGTTCGAGAATTAGTTTCCAACCAAGAAAAAAAAGCATGATTACAAAAAATAATGGCAAATTTGTAATTTTTTACATGTGGGTTCACTGAGCAAAGTGGTATGCTCAAATAGAATTCCCATTAGGAATAGCCAATTCATTAATCAAGTCTTGGGTCCCCAATTTAAAATTACGATTCCTTTGCCATAATGTTTCCAAAAAGAGCAAATGGGAAATTCATTCGCGGTGAAGGAATTTCCTTCACCGCCACTTAGGTGACCCAATAAAATTATTACACGTGGCGCTACTTAAAAGATGGTTAAGAGAGTTCTTTTATTTGTTATTTTAAGTGGCGCCAAGTATAATAATTTTATCGGGTCACTTAAGTGGCGGTGAAGGAACTCTCTTCACTGTCGGTGAATTTCTCGCTTTCTCTTCCAAAAAAAAACCTTTTTAGCATTTAAAACTCTTTTTTGCATGAGTACTAACCCAATTAATCCATTTTAATGGATCTCTAAACTTCGACCAGAAGTTGGTCTTGTTTCTTTCCTTTTTTGTACTAACTTTGTGAGAAATTAGTTATCAACTTGCCAAAGATCTTGGAGGGGACAATGAGTAAAAGAGAAATTAATTCATTTAATCGTAAGTTAATATACATAGGTAATTTAATCAATATCATGCAAACAAAATAGCAAGGGTTGTAGGAGATAATTAAGATGGAAATTTAAATGTCTCTTGTGCCTTGGTGACTGTACATGAATAGATCTAGGCTGTATATGGTTTTTTTTTTTAAATAAGAAAGAATAGCAGATATGCAAGCCCTCCACGTTCTATCAATGAGAGGTAACATAATTATACAGAAAAACACTACAAGCATGTCGTATACGTACGTTATCCTTCTGATGATAAGAGCAATTATGATAAAATACGTAAATTATAAAATACAAAATACAATGCCTGCTACATCAATAGTATGAAATTCGGATGCAGCACGTAGAGACGTATGGGTGCTGTCATACTCTCCCTCAGTGTCCCTCTGAGAGTGGCCTCCTCCTCCTCCTCCTGTGTGCCAACCTCATGCTACAGGTCTGCATTGGGATCAGAGAACTTAATGCACCCCTCCTCCGAAAATCCCACACAATACATAATGTCAAGATGAGTATACATTAATTTTGCATCCGAGTATGAGATTTATCTCTTAAGATTCTATAATTTCTCTTGGAACCCACAAACACACCTCCTTGGCTGTATATAGCTGTTCCTGCTCTCCTTGCTTGCTTATAGGTAAGGCTAAGGAAACTATTTTGATGTATACGAGAGGTATACAATGAGAAAAAGATATAAATAAAGTCTAATTATATACTCTATATATCGTTATTAGAATACGAGAATATATGACCGTATGTTGTATCGTTTTGCTTTCTTGATTTTCTTTCAACAATCAATTCATGATTTATTTTATTAGCGTATTTCATTCATAACTCTTAGTTTGAGCATACAATTATACTTGTAGAAGTTGAATAATAACTTGTACTCTCTTACTAATATCATGTATTTTGAGTACATGTTCTCCTCTTTCAACTTCAATCCATGGTTTTCAATTTAGATAGACAAATAAGAAGGATAATAAGTACTCAAAATACTTGTTATTGAAAGGAATACATATTAGCCTTGTTATTTGTTTATTGAAGTTAAAAACATAAATATTTCATAATTGAAAATACAATAAGTGAAATGATCGTATAATAGAGACATAATCTAGCCTTTCCGACTCTTTCAGCAGGGTGCTATCAACTTCTTGTTTTTTTTTTTTTCCTTGAGATTGGAAATTGTCCAATCCGACATCTCAACCATCCTTTTGCCTTTAGATAATAGACATCAACTACATATTTTACTATAATTGTGGATTTCACTTAAATTACTCATGTTTGTCCTATTTACTTGAAGGCTAAAGTAAAAGAAATCCCATGAAATATAGTTTAAATGTTAATATAAACCCCTAAATCAATTTAAAAACACAATAATTACCCATTCCTCAATCTTTCTAAATATTTACTCATTGATTTAGTGTATTTAACTCAAAAAACAAAAAAATTATACTTGAAAATATAGAAAAACAATATTTACTGTATTTTCACATATCATTCATTGATGTCGCTTGATGGTTTCTAAGAAATTTGAAACTATATGGAAATTTACATAACATAAAAAAAGTTTATGAGAGTTTCTTAAAAAATAAAAATATGATAATCGATGGAGGTTTCTTCTACTTTAGCCTTACTTGAACATCACTAACTTTTGTTCTCCGTCCACAATCACACAGTGACAATAATGTCCGCATTCTTATACATTTCAAATATTCCTTTCGATGAGTTAGGTGATTGCCATATACAAATATTATGATTTAAATCATGTCAACTTCTAAATTTGATGAATAATATGAATATATGCCAACAATAAATTTTGCATCTTCTAATGACATATCTAATATAGACTATACAATTTTGTTTGGAGGTGTCTCATGTACATATTCATTTTTTTTTTTAACCTAAATAAGAATGGAAATAGATTGAGTAGAGATCACAACCTGGGAAAAATCAGTTCAATGACCCTAAATCTTGGTTCATGATACAGTAATGTTATATATATGTACTAATATTAATATCTTTTAAGAGTAAGATAGGCTAAGTGTAACACTCCTCTCATCATATTAAAAAATTATTTTCTTAAAGTTATTATATATCTTAATTTAATATATGATGCCACATTTACTTAGATATAATAATAACATTAAATACATCTTATCATTTAAATTGACTTAACTAAAATAACAAAAGATTTATATTTGAACTTCAAATTTTCAATATCCAAATTCTACATAACAAATCCATTTATTTATTAAATTCATTTATTCATCATTTCTTTTTATGTAATATTATCTAATTAAATATTCAAAATTTGATTCGCGTATATCATTGATAATTAGCATTTGATCCACATCCCCATAAAGCAAAAAATCATAAATAAAAAATAATTAATTAGATTTCCTTAGATTTTGTAATTTGAAAATGAAATCAAATCACAAACGTAGTTAATTAATTACCTGACCCCTTCCCAATCACCATATTCTTAGATTTTGTAATTTGAAAATAAAATCAAAACTTACTTTATCAACTAATGACCCACATAACAAAACTCATACCTAATTACTTGACCCCTTCCCCCAAATCATCACATAAAAAGAAAAAAAAAAAAAAAAAGAGATTTAGAAGAGAAGAAGGAAAATAGAATTAAAAACAAGTACAATCCAACTCCTTTCTCTTGAATAATTTTCATATATATTAAACCTTAATTATGATTAGAAGCAAGTATATCTCTTTATTTTGCCTGTTTATCGTAACTCTCTTGTATGATTTGTCTACACTTGACCTTAGTTCTTGTTTGTTTGATCTAAAAAATCTACTATTAATAGTAGATTATCAATATTTTCTTTTCTTTCTTGATATTTGTTGAATTAATTGTAAGAAAGAAAATTTTAGTTTTTCTCACTGTCATATTTTTGTAGTTATTTACTATCAGTACTATTCATAAATATTTATTTGCTAAAATTTCTTGATTATTGTATTGTCAACGTAAAGTGACCTGTTGTTTCTTTTATCTATTCTAAATATAGATTACCTCTTGAAACAATTTTAACTTCTTTTGTTATTTATTTTAATTGTATGAGAAAGCTTAGTTGATACAAATGGGAAACCAGCGCAAATACTTAGAAATATTTAGAATTGTGTATGTTTTAAAATAATAGAGTGAAATTTATTCTTTTATATTATGATAAGTAAATTTAAATACATTATACTACTGTGAAAGTGCCCATGACACTTAGAATATATTTAAACTATTGTGTTTAAATATTGTGTTTATAAAACAAACATTAAGGAATGCCAGTTTTTTGGTGGATCTTATACTAAATTTGGAACTTTAAATAGTTAAAAATGGATATGGTAATGCTCGGTAAAGAAACACAATGGTTTTCTGGCCATTTAATATAAAGTAGAGTTAATTAAATAAAAGTTCCCTAATAGTGAGTATCTATCTACTATTTGACCATAAGAAACAAAAAAAAAAAAAAAAAAAAAAAAAAAAAATCTTTTTAGAGCAATTATAATTTCTCTAGAAAAAACAACAATGCTAATATAAATCACATTGAGTAATAAACAATTATGAAGATAAAATTGGGCAATGAAAAATGAGTACCAACTTATTTTGCCTTCATATCATAAAAAGTTAATTAATTAATTATTTTAGTAATTTTACTTCTTCATATTTTTTTCAATTTTCTTAGTCATTCATGCAATTGAACTAAATTAGAAATATGAAATTATAAGATTTTGCAAATATTAGTAGGAATAAAAAATTAAATTAAGCTGTTGGAAAAATTTCAATAACTGTAGGAATCTATTTGGCAAGATAATATTTTTTGTTATTATTTGAGTTATATTTATTTCTTCTAATGTTTAAAAAAGAAAATTTATTTTCTTATTTCAATTTAATAATCTTTTGTCAACGCAAGTTTCTAGTCTCAATGAAATATACCTGATTTTATTTAATTTTTTATCCAATTTATCAACACTATAATGTAATAATCACTAGTTATATTTTCTTATCTTATTTGAGGACTTCTTATATATTTGTTGGTTTGTAATAACTATTTTTGGATGTTTATCCCTATTGCATATTATAAGGTAATATCTTATTGAAAGAAAAAATTTCTTATTTATTTTTTAATCAAAATGCTACGAAAATATCTTTCACACTAGTTTATTTTTATAAATTGTATATTTGAATCTGTTAAAATATGAAATAATTTCCCTCAACCCTCACTATAACTTCGGAGTTTTGGTGCAGTGGCAGGGACTTTCAATATGGTATCAGAGCAATCCAGGTTCGATTTCTGCCGGGTTTTAAAAAAAATTATACGACCATGCTGGGGCGTTTTAAAAAATAAAATAATTTCTCTAAACCCTCACTATAAGTTCGAAGTTTTTGTGTAGTGGAAGGGACTTTCAACAGAATCTAATCATAAATTCGAACAAGTGCAACTATAATTTTTCTCTTTACTTGTTTATATGTATATTAAAATTCCATTTATGAATAAATGCAAGTGCTTTCTTTCCTTCTTCAAGTCCCTTCCCATAACTATGTTATTGGTATTTTTGATGAAGAATAAATATTTCTCCCAACCACTTATTTTATTATAAACTCTTAATACATGCTAATAGTTTAGTATAAAAGAAAGAAATTATCTATCTCTTAATCCATTGAATTATCCTCTAGCATTCTAGTCGTTCTCCATTACATTGTGCATTTGTAGTTGTTGGAAATTGATAATTTTACTTTATTAGATATTTTTACTTCATTTCAATAGATCCATTATTGTCGTTGAATAGACAGTTTGCATACCTGAAAGAGTAGTTGTCAAGTGATCATGTGACAAATTGTGCACATTTGTTTTGTTTTACCACAATGAATTTCTCTTTTTATTTTGTTCACTTACAAGCATGTTATTACATCTAGATATCAATACTAATTTAATTAATAAATTGACATGATAAACTATGAAAAATAATATAATTATTAATAAATAAAAAAAAATACAATTTATGGGATTAAAGGGGAAACTAAAAGTAGAAACGATATATATTCTTTGGAAATTGCACTTTCATGTAATTGCAACCGATAAAGACCTATGGCCATGTATCTGAGACATTATAGTCATCTATGTTCTCTCTAATATGCACATGATACTCGTAAAGCATGTGATAGTGCTCCTATTGGTTCCATTTAATTCACAAAGACAACTATGTAATATAATTTAATTTATGTGAATATATGACTTTATATCATCTTATTATATTACCAATGCTATTCAAGATATGGTTTGTACTACCAGCAGCTGAAGTATTATTCTCACTAAGATAAGTATAATTTAACCCGTATTTTACACTTTTTCAAGACTTAGAATTTGTGAATCTCATGATTTTACTATTTCATTTAGTTTCATGTTTTATCAATATATATACCAACATGTAACGTGCCCATGTATTGTTATTTCTTTTACTTGTAGTATTTGCTAGGCCGTTTGTAACGATTCTGGTTTGGCATGCCCAAATAATTTCGAGCTGCAGGTAACTAAGGAGGGAGCACCTTCATGTTTTAGAATATATGCTATGGAAAGTGAAGGAACTCCGTAAGTGTTTCAGGTTTTAAATTGTGATTAAAGTTTATTTCTCTTAGTACTTAATAACAAAGATATCTTTTATTTCTATCAATATCTGATGTTCTAATTCTAAATTGTAATAAAATTTTGAGTTATCTCATATATCCAAAATTGTTTTTCATATAAATTCAATATTTCATTATATTGATTTATGTTATTTTCAATATATGTCTATCTGCAATGATGTGATAGTGATTTATATTAAATATTTATAATTTTAAGGTTTGCATTTTCGTTTATGATATATTACCGAACGTTATCTGTATCTTGGGAATTGGAATGCATGGCGTTACACTAAGATATTTGAAGAAGGATATTACAAAAATTTGATACCCCCTACCCGCACTCAGACATTGCATGTTTATGGATGAGTATGTACAGATATAAAAAATGGAATTATGAATAATATTAGTTAGGATCAATGTACTATTAAAATATACTCTCGTACGCTATCCCAGGGAAATTCTATTTACACACGAAAATTTATTCTTCACACACGGTTTTAAAATTATAAATAATTACAAGTTTACCATTTATTTTTTTGACTAAATTACCCTTTTAAATCACAAATTAAGATTTTTTAAAATTTAGAACTACAACTTATCATCTTCCTCTTCTATTTTTTCTTTAGAAACCTTTAAAAATATTTTTAGTGGAATTTAATTTTTTAAAAAAAATACATCTCCCACAAATCCATTGATTTGATTTGTTAACCTCTTAAATTTTTTAAATTCATGTTCCTTAAAAAATCTGGAGAAATTTTAAATTCTTTGAATTCATGTAACAAGTAAAATTAGGGTTTGAAATTTTAGTTTGAGTTTTTAATTCAAATGAAAAATTTCAACATGCAATTAGTGTCGGAGGACAAATCTAAGGTACAGTTTAAATTTATTCTTAGTTTTTTATGTGTATTTGTTTGCAATTTAGTATAACTCATGATTCTTTTATGAGGGAGACGTCAGCTGCTGGTCGAGTTTTAATACCCGACCAAGCTATTTTTTGGTCGGGTATTAATATCGACCAATATATTTTTAACTTGTAAATTAATATCCGACTCGAAAAATTTGAAATCGGACGACATAAGGAGATAGAGAGAACGATGAGAGTTAAACTTGGAAAAAAAATTTAGGTGCATAAAGTAAATTTGTAATATATCAAAATGAAAGTTTGGTGTAAAGAGCACTTATAACGTTAAAAGTAAATTGCAGTGTGTGTATAGAATTTCCTCATATCCCACTCAGCTTCGGGAAATTCTAAACGCGCACCACAATTTACGTAGTGAGCACAAATTTCCCCTATGTTGTAAATCACTTTATTATAGAATGTGGGGCTATAATAAAGTTAACGCTATAATAAAGTCAAACGCTGTTTCTCTGTCCGAGAGAGAGAGAGAGAGACAGGAGGGAAACTTCCGCCGCTTCTCTGCCGGCGAGAGTGAGAGAGAGAAGGGAATTGCTGCTTCTCTATCCGAGAGAGAGATTATGTGGGGAATGATGAAGAGGGGGCATTTTAGACTTTTTATAATACGTGCACATCATATACTCCAAATACTCACATTCAGTTAACGCTTTTAAGATGTCCAGATAGTTTTTGAGAGTTTTATATTTTAGAGGTGTTAAGTTACAGACCCCATACTACAGGAGGTCTGTAATTAACCCAATAAACATTAGGGAAATTAGTGAAGAAACTTAGGGAACTTCTAAAGGGGCACAAGTTTTTTCCTAGTGAGCCCAGTTAAAGTTTACCCATATATTTCAACTTTGCCCTCTAAAAAAATTTCCCATCTTGCCCTTCTTCCTTCTCCCGCTTCCTCCAGACCTCCAGCTGTCCAGTTTTTTCCTAGTGAGCCCAGTTTTTTTTTTGTTTTTTTAAGACAGAAACTCATTTCATTTCTCCATCTCTTCATATCATTTTGTTAATTTGGAAGTTTAAAACTGATTATTTTCTTTGTTTTGTATTTATTTTCATTAGAAATCGAAACAAAATGTGAGCGGAGTATCAGATCGGCTCATGCCCCTGTTCGGACTGAGCGCTGTTCGGACTGACAGTCCGAACAGGACTGTGCTGTTCGGACTGTCAGTCCGAACAAGGCCTCCTTGTTCGGACTGTCAGTCTGAACAGGCCAGTTCTGTTCGAACTGTCAGTCCGAACGGCACCCCTCTATTCGGACTGACAGTCCGGATATGGACTTGACCCGATCTGATACTCCGCCGCTGCCTCACCTACTCTATTTATGTAATAAAATGATATATCATTAGTTTACCCAATTTAACGTCACTTTAAGGACTTATATTAACAACTAATTATACATTATTATCGAAATATAGGGAAGGAAGCAAAAAGATACAATGATACACCGACACACTGATATACCGACACAATGATACACTGATACATCGATACAACAATACAATGATACACTGATACACAATGATACACCGATACAATGATTTTTCAGATACACAAATACAATGATACTCCTGATACACCGACATAATAATACAATGATAGATTGATACACTGATACAATGAAACAACGATACAATAACTGATACAATGAAATAGTGAAGATTATAAACAAGATCCCCTACGTATAAAACAAATAAGATCTTATACAAATTAAAGAAATAAGATCAAATACAAACGTAGTGTATATATTAATCGAACAAAAAACGACCAGTAGGGTTCATTAAAAACAAAAACCATATATTCTACAAATTCTTCAAAATATTTGCAAAAAATAATTACACCGGCCATTTGAAGTTCCTTACAACATCCATATCAATACACAACTAATATAATTTAATCAATGTTTCCTTGTCTTCCTCGGGGGTTGACGTCTGCTTCTGGTTCGAGACATAAACGCCGTATCGGGTGCATCAGGAGTGGATTGATCTTATCTTTGTTCCTCTGTTTGCGCTAATATACTGGTAGGAGCATTTGACCAATGGATATAATGAAGACCCACGTACTAATTCTATGAATCGGGTGTTTGGCTCAGGTGTCGACAATGACCATGCACTCATTTTTCTCCAGTGACTAATACATCGAAGTGTATCTCGTTTCTGTATATATACTATAGTCATAACATATGCACACACACAATAATTGGTTTATGGTTTTTAACAGGAAATAATTACCTCATCTTTTAAAACGAAGAAAGCAACGTGCGTCTTGAAACTCTTCAGTACTGATAAATCAACTGGATCTCGGTAATTTGACTCATGAAGATCATCTTGAATATCATCTTGAGAGCCTCCTGCATTTTTGTGATATTGCATGCTCTTAATTTTATTCATGATAATATTATTGTATCCTCTTCTAAAGATCCATATTCATGATAATATTTTTGTGACATTGCATGCCTTTTGCATTGGAGTACACTGATTTGCTAAAGTTGAGTTCGTTTAAACTTCTTTCTAGTTTGTATCCTCTTCTAAAGATCCATTTTCATCAAAAGGTATAACGCCCACCAACATGTCTATTACATTGCTATAGCTTACTCATGTCAATATTAAGATGTAAACTTTAGATTATGTGTTCTTGAGCAAATATCTTGTTATGCATTTTCCAACACAATTGATTAGGTAGTTAGCAACAAGAACAGTAACTAACATTTCATTAGGTGCTCCATAGGAAAGCAAAAATTACCTTTACAAGAGAATGTTGCAATGGAACAGAAGGCATACAGTTAATGAATGCAGACATAGCTCGGAGAGCATGCGACTATATCTCTACATCCGTGCACTGCCATTTTCTTCCTTTGTTATCAATCTCCCTACATCACAAAAGAAAGGGAACTCAATTTATCTTTCCACAGTAGAATTCTAATTACAAGATATTGCAATTGCCTGCCATCTCCCACTTCAACTCAAAAACAATAACAAAATCATAGAAGTCAACCAATCCAATTTTATTTTCTTTAAGAAATTTGGTTAATCAAAGGGCTTGTTATCAACCCATATGTCAAAAAATTGACCGACCCAGATAGCAAAATCGCAATTTTTTATCAGTTAAACTACTAATTTCATAATCTAAAACAACATAGCAGAAATTTCAAGAGAAATTAAAGGAGGGGAAAAAAATAAACCTAATCCCGAGAGAGAGGGCTTCGTGGAGACGACGGCGGAGAGTGAGAGCGTGATCGCTAATCTTCTTCTTCTTCCCTTTGCCCGCCTTCGAGGACGAACCCATTGATATTGGTTGATTTTTTTTTTTTTTTCCCCTTTTGGCTCCTTTTTTTTTAGAGAGAGAGAGAAGCAAGTGCCGCCATGGAGTTTTGGGGAGAAGGGAAAAAGGGAGAGAAAGAGAGGGAGGGTAATTTCGGAATACTAACTGTGCTCACTAAGAAATTCCCTCCTTTGCTAAAATCATAGTGGGTTCAGTAGGGAATCTGGGCTTACCGGGAAAAAAGTTGTGCCCCTTTAGAAGTTCCCAGAAACTTATGTAGCATATGATTGACAGGCCCAGCCCAAGTCCATTATCCACATCCACATCCACATCCCTCCCCTTTCCTCAGGCCGCCGTGTCTGAATACTCTGAACTGAGAGAGGCCCTCGCTACTTCGCCGCCCGATTTCGCCGATGGATCTCTCCGGCGCCGCCTCTCCACCAGGTACTACGAAAACCCTAATTACATTCTTCACATTTTCGTATCGGATCGTTTCGGGTCGTATCGTCCGTTACTGAGTCTCTATCTCAACTTCATCTCATTCAATTTTGTTTCTTTAGGTTCTGTGAAGTCGGTGGCAGTCGTCGGCGGCGGCGTTAGGTGCCGTTTTCCAACTGAAACCCCATAATAATTTTCATGTATTACTAATTTTGCCGAGTGAAATTTGATTAATTCTTGTCAATTTTGATATGGATCATCAAGAAAATTTTAGTACTTGCAAAAAGCGTTGCCACTTTTTACTGTGTAATAATGTTCTAATTTCTAAAAGTCGTTTTGTTTATTGATAGGTGAAAATGTGATTTGGTTCCTGGTAAATACTTTGAAGAATGATGAGTGTTTTCCACTAGTTGGTGGATTAACCGAATATTTGTTAGTTTTTTTTGACTAGTCTGCATGTTTGTTAAGGTTTTCTTCTCTTTTTTGAAGTTTTCAGCATAAATCCCTCAATAATAGTTATACACACACACATAAAGATTGCCGTAAATGAGTCGCAAGCTCAGATAAGTTACGTGAGTCAGCGGCGAAAAATTAATGATCCCATTATCTTTTATAAAGTTTTTTAGGGGATCATGATCTCTATTTCAATACCTTCTTAAGGATCAAATTTCATAGATTCTTAGAGTTCTTTTGCCACTCCATCGAGTAGATAAAAAATGTTGTATTAGCAGAAAACTGTTAATTTTGTACTATTTGATAGAAGGCCAAATCAAAATTAAAATCCAAGAAATTGGGAATGAGTGAATCTAAAGAATTAAGATCATAAGGCAAAAAAAAGACTTTGAAAAGAATTATTGGAGACTGCAACCCAGGTAACTTATGTGAGCTGTCATTTGATTTCTATTATTATCATATATATATTATAATATTGATTTTGGACAATGGCTAGTTAAGTTAATTTTTAAGACAACATGCAGTTAGGTACCAGTCGGCTAGTTTTGCCAATGATCTATTGTCTCTGGCATGAAAAGATCATATATAATTTAGGAGTTTCTTATAAGAGATTATTAGTTTATAGTTATGGTTGAACAAAACATATGGCTTTCATAATTTGTTGAAAACCTTATCTTACATTGGCTTGTTAACTTACCCTTCTTTAGCACATTGCATATTCAGAACTAAATTGTGACTTTGTGAAGGCAAATTTTAATGTTATGTGAAGACATGCATTCAAAATAAGTACTCCTTTATTTTGAAGTTACTAGTATTTTTTTTTTTACCAAAAACTCATCCCAAGTTAGTCATCATTTTCACTTTCCAAAGCTACTTCTATTATTCCAAATGTTTGTTATGTGATAAATACATATATGTTTTGTGCTTATTATGCCATAACTCTTTTTTTTATTCCTCACCAATCATTAGTTATCCTTATTTTGACAAGCTTCTTGAAGCGTATGATTGGTTAGAAAATGATAATCAAAACCTGACGGATAGTGGTGTACAAAAAGCCCAAAAACCTGGCTTGCACAGGGCCTAGATTTTAGCCCTGGAGTCCGACAAACCTGAGTCCGGGCTTGGACCTAGGCTACACCTTTGGCCTAGGACCTCACAATTTTTTAAAAAAGTAATAAAATGCTATTATTTGTTAGGATTTGAACATGAGTTGTTTGATGAAAACTAGTTATTTTAACCAAAATAGACAAGGTTGTGAATGCTTTTCTTTTAAGCAATTTGAGCATATCCGTGACAGATAAAACACATACTGAAAAGCCAATCATTTTCTCAATTCTCTAAGAATAATAGTACAACTTTGTTAAAAAAATTTCATGTATACTTAAAATTTTGAATTAAATAATTTTTTTGGTGTCTAAATTATTTTTTAAAATATAGCCTACCCCAAATACTTGGGATAAAAGGCTTAGTTGTTGTTGTAAATTATTTTTTAAAATATCAACTTAACTACAAAATGGGCTTTTGATTGGGCTACCTGGTGCGCGAGTCCAGCAAAGGGTAAAATCAGGCCGTGGCCTAGGTCGAGGCGGCCCATTTGGACACCCCAACGAATTTAAGGAGTATTAAAGTTATTTGAAGATTTATATTTGTAAACCATATTTTTATTGGCCAATTAGCTTACCCAAGTACTCGGGATAAAAGGCTTAGTTGTTGTTGTTGTTATATTTCTATTGGCCAATGTAGTTTAGGCTCTTAATTTTATTTTTGATGAAATATTTGAGCTTAACATTTACAAAATTCATTCAGTGGGCTTGCTGCCGCGTATAAGCTCAAGTCGAATGGTCTAAGAGTCACTGTTTTTGAAGCTGAAGGAAGAGCTGGGGGGAAATTGAGAAGCAATTCATGTGAGGGTCTTACATGGGATGAAGGGGCGAATACCATGGTGAGTATGGGGATAAACATTATGCTTCTGTTTTGATTTGGACCTTTCAAAATGTTTACTTGGGCATTCCACTAGAACTTTCATGTGCACATGGACTATAGGGTTTATTTAATTGATATAGGATTTATGCGCAATTACTTAAAAGTATATTTTGTGCAACAACCCTTCCTATTTTGATAAAAAATGATCCTATAATCCCAAACCAATCTTATATGGGATCACAAATTCCAAGTTTGTTTATGAAAAGTTGATCTAATTGTATTAGTTTCTATAATTGATTTCTTTTGTGTAATACTAATTGATAGGGCCTCATTGATAAGTGCTGCAGGCTTTCATGCATTGAAACGCATGGTTATGGATGCGGTTTGCTGTTATATATGTACAAGATTTACTCTGAAAGGTCATGGATTAATCCTACAAACGAAGCAGGAAAGAGTCAATATACGCCCGCGAAACCCTTATTTATTGTATTACAATACAATATTGTCTTGACTTGATAAGAATAAAAAATAGGGATCCGTTATAAAAAATAATTGCAAAGGATGTGTGAAGACAGAAGAAATTCTTATATCGTGAACAATTGTATGTCCTTTAGAAACCTTATTCATTCTAAGATATGTAGTCGAAGAAATCACAAGATTTGATAATAGAATAGTGATAATAATCATTAATTTTACTTAGGATAATAATCATTAATTTTACTTAGGAAGTATATACTGTTGTTTTAAAAAAATTCCTCAATCATTGTCATTAAGGACAAATTAGATAATAATCATAATTATCCAAAACACAAACAAAAGATTATGGCTTGCATATATTTTTTTCATCATAATTAGTTGATGACATATTAGCATCATACAACATACTTTTTCATGGTAGTGTATTTCTACATTCCCAAGATGGCATATAAAATGATACTTCAGGGTCCAAATACAAGATCATCCATACAATTAACAAGTGTCTATTAATCATATTTCATGGCTACAATGGGAATACCATAAAAACTTTAATGCCAAAATCTGATATGTTAGAAGATAAAACGTCAATCTTCAACCGCCATCACTATTTCAGAGTTTTGGTGTAGTGAAAGAGCCTTTAATATAGTAAATGAGCAATCCAGACTGAAATCCCATTTAGACACATTTTAATTGCAAATTTTATAAAATATATATATATCTCTACACAAAAAGCCCAAATTTCAGCCGTAGAAGGGCACTTGACCCATAGGGACGCGTAAGAATATAAAATAATAATCTTCAACCCTCGTCAGAGTTGAGGATTTTGGTGCAGTCGAGAGATGTTAACGTAATCCTTCTGAAAACCATATCGATCTAGCTGCTAAATTGTAGGAACTACCTTACTATTAATGAGCTATACAACTCAGTAACTAACACTTCTACTCATGACATTTAGGTTCCCATAGAGTTCAGAAAATATTTGGGATACATTAGAATGATATTTTCGGTTGTGGCACCTTTGTAGGAGATGTTAGACATTTGTGTCCTGACCGTGAATAGATTTGTATATACATTGAAATCAAAAGACCATAAGTATTGCATTATATAGAAATTTCAGTGGAAGCAATTGACTATAGATGTCTCTTACGTTTAATACCATTGAGCTGTACAACTAAGTAACCAACTCTTCAACCCCTGATATTTGAGTTCCCATAGAGTTCATAAAAATCTCTGGGATACATAAGAATAAAATTTCTAGTTGGAGGCACTTTTATAGATGTTAAACATTTGAATCATAATTTGTACATATAATTAAATTAAAAGAGCATAAGAATTACATTATATAGAAATTTCAATGGAATCATTTGGACCGTACCTGTATCTTATGTTTGATAGTATGTAAAATGGACAAATAGTTAGAGTCGTGAAATTCCATCTGCAAAATAACCAATTATTGGGAACAAGAATACTTTATTGAGTCACAAAGTTACTAACAAATTATTAAAAACAACAATACTTGCATTCAATCAGTACTCATTTAGAAATGTTACACTTGAAATTGATAGATGCTTAAAAGTCAATTAATCTCCATTATTCACATTAAATTAGTAATGATTAGTGAACTCCAGGATGCTCCTATACGATCAAGAATACGAGAAATCCATATTACCAATAATTATCATATGTAATCGGAATATCTCTTGTAATTGATACTTGATCATGTTACAAATAGTTGTTAATATTAAAAATTAATAGGCATATTATGTCAAAGCGAGATTTCATTTTAATATAAGCAAGGTTCTAAAAGGTGGATGTTAGGTTCATGGAAACTTGGGGGATCACATGGCAATAGTGGATCTCGGGTGGCCTGTTGGGATGTTTTTTTTATTTTTGCGCAGGGGGGGGGGGGGGGGGGGGCACCACAAAATTTTGCAAAAAATATATACATCACTTATATAGTTATATATAAGTTGAACATGTTACAAATAGTTGCTAATGTTGAAAATTGATTACCATATCACGTCAAAGTAAGCTTTTATATTTCTGTAAGCAGGGTTGTAAATGGTGGACGCTAGGTTCATGGAGGCTTTTATTTTTGGGGAGGGGGGGTCCCTTGTCGATAGTGGATGTCAGGCAACCTATGGGGGCATTAAGAAAGTAATGGGCACCATGATATATTGCATGATAAATACCTCATATATATGAATGTTGACAAGTTAAACATAATTATAAAATCCTAATGGTCATCTATCCAATAAAATTGTAAAAGCTAAATGTATAATGTGCTAGAAGAAAGCATATTCATGTTGTGCAAAAACCAAACCAAAAACTAAGAATGCACATGCTGCACTATAACCTATCAACAACGAATACAAAGAATCAACAAACAAATAAATAAACAATTACAAAATTATGATAATTCGCTTGCAAATTTACCATATTAGAAATATAGCGGGCAAATTGTGAGGTGATACTTTGGACTAGAGCTGGCTTGTTGGAGATAAATCCACCTTCATATCATGGCATATAATGCTCAAAATGGACATGTCAATGACATTTAAAATTTTAAAGTAATCTTGTGAATTTGAAAATTTAACTAGTATAAATTAATATAATAATAGTTAATAAAAGAGAATGCTACATACAATGGATACTGTTAGAAATCTGTAAACCATAATAGTCAATGGTTCAATAACACAATCCATTTTACCTGAGCTCATTATCTATTTCGAAGTAGGAGTGAGACTGTCAATTTTACCTGAACAGGAAAATAGATATCCTAGTAGCGATATTGGTTCCGGTGTCTGGTTTGCTGAAACATAATCATTCACACTCTGATGTTACCCAACCGAGACCAAGGCCATGTAGTTACTAGATTTAAACAAATACTCCCATGCATTCTTTCATGGTTATCCGCATCAAAGTGATGATATCCTAATTGAACTTCTCCGATTAGGTTGCTCATCCTTATAGTCAACTGAATAGTTCTCTACCAAATAGTCCATAAAGTCTATATAACACTCACTGGTTATCCACTAGGCTCAAGTGTTCCATCGTTAGAGGTTTGCATACTAACCTTTTAAAATTAATTTTCAATTATGAACGCCATACAAATTCAATTGTCAATAATGTCCTTTTTAATTAGTTATATACCTTAATGTTCATCAATTGAAATCTATATTATCATTTCATAAATTTATTAGAGAGCTCTTGGGAAATCCAATACCAGGTACCATGTTTGTAAGGCTTGATATCTGTTAAATATATGAGCTACGTTCAAAATTCAAAGGAATAATTATGAGTGCTTTATCCTTTCTAGAAAGGTTGTTTCTTTTACATATCTACCCTCCAAATTTTTGGTATTTTCATATTTCCCTTCAAATCTTAATAATTTCTTGTTTTAGCCCCAAATCACACAAATTAGATGAGCTTACCCCTCTTCATCGTAATAAACATAATCTAAATATGCTTCATTTTTTCTCGCATGTTAACTAATTTTATTTAATTACAATGAAAATACCCCTTATTACATAGTTAAACTCCTCTAACCAAATTTTTTAAGAAATTAAAACCTAACTTAATTAGCACAAGGTGTCTCTCTCTCTCTCTCACAATTCTAAATCCTACTGGCATCTAACCCCTATCTCTAACCCTACGCGTCTAACTCCTTTCTAATGCTATCCAATTGTCTCACCTTTTTCTCTAATGGATCTGGAGAGAGAGAGTGAGAGGGGTGAGAATTTTTTTGGTTTTGTTGGCTTTTAGATACTATTTTTTAAAATAAAAATATAGATTTTGCTGGATGAGAAAGAAAGGGATGAATAATGTGAGGGTATAAAAGAAATTTATCCTTGGGTGTTTAAAATCTAACTAGATGGGTAAACTTATCTTGTTTTAGTAATTTGTGGGGAGGAGAATAAGAAAATATGAAGATTTGCTGTCAAGGATGAAAATACCAAAGGTTTCGGGACCACATATGAAAATGCCGTTCAGTAAGAGTGATGGATGTTTAGGATAATACAATAACTAAGTCTTTTATTCCAAGTACTTGGGTATATTACGAGAACCAAAAGGGAATTTCACTGATCACTCACATGGATAATGCTTCTCTGCTCATTCCTATTGAGCAATATGTCTTCATTTAAGCCTTTAACATCCATATATTTTTGTATCACCTTCATCCATAATTTCTTAGGTTGTCCCTTCGCTCTTTTAATTTATCTTACGTTGATAAGTTTTACTCGTCGAACTGCCACATTTGTAAATTTACGTTGTACATGATCAAACCATTCTAGGCTATTTTTTTTTGCATTTTCTCTTCTATAGGGGTTATGCCTATCCTAGTAAGAATATTCTCAATTCTAATTTTATCTTTTTTAGTGTTACCGCATATCTAACGAAATATACACATATTTGCTATATATATCTTTGAGGAGTTGACGTCTCTTTATAACCCAACATTCCGTACCATATAATAAGCTAACCTAATAACAGTCTTTTAAACCATTTAGTCTTAACAGAATGTTAGGGTTATATGAGACTCCCGTTGTGCTTCTCCCTTTTAACCAACCAGTTTAGATTCTATGGTTGATATCACTATTAATATCTTCATCCTTTTGAGTTAATAGAACTCAAATATCTAAATTGATTACTCATTTGTATTTCTCGCTCGTCCAGTATCACAACAGTACAGTCTCATGTTCTTTGTTTACTAAATTTGTACGCCTTATACTATGTTTTAGACTTAATCTAAAACCTCAGGATTCTAATGCTTACCTCCATAGCTCCAACATAGTATTTTTCCCTACTTTCATCTTATTTTATCAACTAATATCATCAGTAAATAGCATACATCAATGTATATCATCGTTAATAGTTTTAGGAAGCTCATCCATTACTATGACCACTAAAAATGGACTCAATGCAAATCCTTATTGCGATCTAATTGTGATCAAAATCACTTGTTAGGTCGCTATAATCTCTGGTATCTGACACTACTCTGTTGTGCATATCCTTAATTATGTCAATATACTTGAAAGGGACTTCCTTCTTCATCAATGTCCACCATAATATATCTCTTGGTATCTTATCATGGTTATTTCTAAATCAATAAAGATCATATGTATTTTCTACTTTTCTCTCAAAATATTGCTATAAGTTGACGAAGCAAACGGATAACTTCTATTATCGATCGCGCTGACATAAATCTAAACTGGTTATCTGATATTCTAAAAGTTTGTCTTAATCTATATTCAATTACTCTTTTCTATAACTTAATAGTATGATATATAAATTTTATTCGACGGTAGTTAGAATAACTATTAGTATTATCCTTGTACTTATATGGAAGTATTAGGATACTCTTTCTCTATTCACTTGACATCTTTTTAGTTTATTAAATTTTCTTAAAGAGGTTTGTCAGCCACCTAATACCCACTCTCTGAGGTATCTTTATATATTAATAGGAATTTTGTCTGGACCAACAACTTTTTTCATTTCACCTTTTTCGAAGCCTCGGTTACTTTACTTCAGATTATTTGATTTTGCATATAAAATTACAATTCATATTCTCTCAACGAATAGTAAGGTCATCCAAATCTTGAGTGAAACTACTATTATACAATTTGTCAAAATAAATTCTCTTTCTTATCGCTTGATCTCGAATTAGAACATTTTGATTTCCATCTTTATAGTACATGTCTCTAGACTCTCTCTTATTAGAGTAATTTTATATATATCATTTTCAGCATCTTGAATATCAAACTTCATATGC
Organism: Dracaena cambodiana; assembly: GCA_036321105.1. NCBI lineage: Eukaryota > Viridiplantae > Streptophyta > Magnoliopsida > Asparagales > Asparagaceae > Dracaena > Dracaena cambodiana. The sequence continues at coordinate 10,176,290 of JAYEPQ010000009.1, forward strand.
TCTTCTTTGTATAATTTAACTCATATATTATGAATAACTTTTTTAGCCTCCTTAGCCAGCTTATACTCGGTGTTTTAAGCCTCAGTTGGTATACTAGTATATGTACTGGGATATCACTTTTGGAAATAAAATGATATGGTAAGGCCATTTTTCAGTTTGCCTTTTAAACCCATATCGGGTGATATATCAGTCACGTGGCGATATATTGTCCGTAAATGAGATGATATTTCGACATTAATATATTACTGGTTTTTTTATATTTAGACCCAGTAACATGAATTTTTTAATATACGAATTCATTTGTATAAATATCATCAAATCTCTAATTCCTCATTCTGCCCTAAATCTAATCGATCAACGATTCAAAACCTCACTTATTGCTCTTCCTCTACGCACTCTGTTGCTCGATCGATCAAACTTTCGCATCGAAGAGGCCGCACAGATCCTTGCACCTGTCTTTCCGTTACTAGCATTGACTACCGAGAGCTCTGACCTCGGCGATCCCGTGAGTCCTAACAACGACCCCGATAATCCCTAACTCGCTCGGTAATTCGATACCTCACTTCTTCCTTTCCGCTTTCTCACACTTGATTGAGCGATCACATAGAACATGCTACGACATAGCCTCATACCTTTCTCTCCACATCCAACACCATCAATAGCCCTAACCTTGACAACTCTTGAGCTCGCACGACTACTATCTCTCTACCTCTCGTGCATATAGTTCAGCTTTCCATCCCTCTTTAACTGATCACCCCTTTCCTCTCTCGAGCATACACCTCTTCCCTTTTGACTCTTGAGTAGATCACCTCTATCGAACAAATTGGCCAAGGTAAGTATTTTTTAAGATGCTAAATTTATTTTAAGTAGTTTAATATATTTTATGTATATAAATACATGCATATTATTTAACTGGTATGACATTGGTATGACATCCAGTATTTACTACTATATCGCGATATATCATTTGGTATCCGGTATATAAGTTTGCTAAAAGTATAATGCCGGTATGCTATATTTAAAATAGTGCTTTTACCTCTCAAAGCTTACTTTATTGTCATTTTTTCTTCAAATTTTTGTAAAAGTCCTACTTGATCTTAATAGCAATTTTATCTTTTTATTCCATTATGATGTGTTCTTACATGATAGAGCATCATCTCTCAACTCATTAAGAATATTTTTAGTTATCCTCTTAAAGCAACTAACCATTTTGTTTTTTATTGTATTGGGATCATCATGGGCATTTCAATGTGCTTCATGTGCCACTCTATCTATAAACTCTTTGGTTACTTTTAGCTGTAACAACTGAATCTTGGGATCTAACTTATGTTTAATCATTCTAAGTCTTCTAATCCAAACATCTAAAATTAAGAGCCTATGTTGGGTTACTACACTCACTTAGTACTACTTTACAATCAACGCAACTATCTCTATCTATCCTCCTAGTTAAAGAAAAATTTATTTGACTTGCACTTGATCCACTTAGGAACTTTCTTTTTAAATAAAGTATTTGCTATCGAATCATAGGACCAAATTAGCGTTTCCTGCGTCATTTATTTCTCCTAAACCAAATTATCCATGTACATTATTAAATCCGCTACTACTAGTTTCGACATGCCTATTAAGGTCACAACCAATAAAGAGTTTTTCTCTAATGGGCATTCTCTATACCATCTCATTTAGATTATCTCAAAATTGACATTTATTAGATTCATCAAATCTTATTTGCGCTTCATATGCACTTACTAAATTAAGAATCTCACTGTCTAAAGTAAGTTTACTAATAAAATCCTATTACTTTTCCTCTTAACCTTCATTACATTCCCTCCCAAGTAGCTGATCATAACTACTCTATTACGATTTCTATCTGTATCCATATACCAAAGTTTATAATTCTAAGGTTTTATGGCTCTATGACTTTAGATTCTTTTACCTATCCATTTGGTCTTATGCACACACAAAATACTAATGCTTCTTCTAATTATAACATCAATTAACTCTGCTGAATTTATAGAACCTATATTATATGAGACTAACCGAAGCTTATATTCATGAGCTAACTTTTTTAACCCTCACCCACTCATCATGATGTGGAACCCTTTCACACTTGACACGATATCCGAACACTAACATGACGCATTGCTACTGGGTGCTATAGCAACATTCATAGACTTTTCAATATACCAGAGTTCCGATGTAGTGCGTTACTTAGTAGGATACGATTCCACGAAATTCAATTTTTGGTTCATGTCATAACATGTGACAATGTTTTGTGCTAGCTATTACACACCTACCGCAATCCTCCTTTATCCTGACTTGAGAAATGCAGTGAAAGAATGAAAACTTTGAGAGTTCTGAATGATAATGATAATATGCTTTTAAATCAAGTCTTGCTCAAAAGTCAAAACTATTGCCAGCACAATTAGATCGTCATGTTGAGTTTAGAAGGACATATAGTGCTTTCAAGAAATTATCATAGAGGCCTTTTTGAGACGACTCACCTCTCCCATTATAAATTAAAAATAAGTTATATGACTCTTCTTAACATACATAATGAATTTCAATAGCACATATCATATATGGATTTTTCATAGGCTATATATCTCACCTACCAACTCTAGGGAAAATCTGCAAATTCCAAAGTTGAGCTCTAGGATCCAACAAAGTAACTTAGTAATCCAAAACAGATAAAACCCAATAAACTAATAGATGATGAGCTACTTAGACTTGCAAGTGTGGATAGTTTCTACCCAAAAGTTTTCTTCTCCTCCTTTCTTTAGCCTTCTCTTATTACTGAGCTCTTAAATTCCTTTGATATGAAATAGTTTCAGTCATAGACTCATAATGAGGTTTTGTAGGTTATATATGGTGCTCCACGTTGAGATTGACTCTCCACTTCTAATACAAATTTCAAGTTTTCATGGTTTGGTCAAAACACCACTTTTCAGTTTAAAATTGTTTTGATCCAAAATTTGTGATGAACAACGAGAAGTGTTCATTGTATTGCAAACTCAAATCGCCACCAAATTCTTTTCCACTTTTATCAATTTCAAACTAGTTTGACTTGAATTAAATGCCTAGTAGCCAATTCTCTGTCCACAAATTGATCAACTGTATAATATCAAATTTCCACTCTTGGCAGGTATATAAATACTGTTGGCATAAGATTGATTTAACTATTTATTTATTTAGAGAATGACTGATAAGCACATTGCAAGGAAGGAGGAAGACTACAGAGGGGGTGAGAGACACCCCAAAGAAAGGAGTGAGAAGCCCCACTTAGGAGAATACAACTTTCATGAAGGTAGAAGGCTCATATTAGGATAATAGAATTCTCATAGAGGGAGAAAGAAGCTCCAATAAAGAGAGAAAAAAAAAGACGAGAGCCGCCAAATGAAAGGAGACGGAGACCTATGTGCAACTTCGTTAAAGGGAGGAAAAAGCTCCATGTAAGGAAGAAAGAATTCATTATGAGGGAGAATCATTGTCCCTTTAAATCTATGTTGGTCCTCCTCCTGTGCACATGCATCATGATGAGACTCCATGAGCCTCTTTTAGCCTCTTATAAAGGGAGAAAATCGATTCCATAAAGAAAGAAAGAAAGAAGCAAGGACTTGAAGAAAGGAGGGGCAGCACCACATTTGGGGAATACAACTTCCTTAAGTGGAGAAAAAAGCTCGCATGAAGGAAGAAAGAACTCCCCTTAAGTGAGAATTATTGCCTTAGAAATCCGTATTGGTTCTTCTCGAAAAATGTATCACAATGAGTGTCCATGAATCTCTATTAGTCTCTCCGTGTTATGAACTTGTGTGGCATTGCAGGTAAAGCATGCAATAATGCGCCCCTTTGTTCTTAATTTGAAAACCCTCTTTCCCAATTTTGATGGGGAGACTTGAGCTCACAACCTCCCATGAGGAAAGGAAGTGTTATATTTTCTGAGCTAAGGTCTCTTGGTAACATAAAATAGTTTTATGGATATTTCACAATTTATATTTTGTTTTCTAGTTCTATCCTGTAAATTTTGTGTTGCTCTTCCTTTCCTATTAAATTCCAACCAAATAATTTAAAGGCTAACAAATTCTTACTGGACCCAAACTAACTTATAGCTGAAGTCCAACCATATCCCATAAATGCTTTCATTTTATCTAGATTACAAAACATTCTTCAATATACGAACCACAGACAGTCTGTTTAACCTATTGAAATTCCATATTAGCATGATAAGACAGTTCAAGCAAGATTAGCAGGAAATATTTTATTGCTATCTCATTTTTTATGCAATTTAGTGAAAGCCCTTCTACCAGATTAATATCTCATCTTCAAATATTAACTGGAGTTAAATGTTGTATAATTAGAAATAGACATCATTCCCAGCTTCTCATTCGTTTAATGCATAGCTTTGATTATGCTACTTGTTAGTTACCTAAATTTCAGCGTACAATTTGACTTTGTGAATATTCTTGTCTAAAACTCTGCTTATTTGTGCAGACAGAAAGTGAAACAGAGGTCGGAAGATTGATAGATGACCTAGGCCTTCGAGCAAAGCAACAATTTGTATGTACCTATCTGGATTATGTTTTTGTAACTAATGATACCACATTATATTATGAAATACTTTGTGTATTTGCAGAGTAATATGCTATCTAGAATTTTTCCCTAGCATGTTATATGTATTCTGATTGCTTCTTATTTCAACACAAGTTTTCATATATTCGATTCCTTTGAAGTCATACCATAAACCTAATGGAATCTTATTTGATGAAACTGACTATTGCCTCGTTTGACAGCCTATTTCTCAGAACAAGCGGTATATTGCGAAGAATGGATTGCCGCAACTGGTACGATAGCATTGATTTCATGAAGTGGCTGCCTGTACCTTTCCTACGAAATTGTCTCTAAGTAGTTTCATTTCGTTTTATGGCATTTTATGTGTTTATTTTAATGCATCTGCATTCTTTTCATAACAGATTCCATCAGATCCAATTGCATTGATCAAGAGTAATATCCTGTCTGCACAATCAAAGGTTAGCTTTACCATTAATGTCTGATATAACTTAGTTAACATATTAATTTGTTTATATAGATATATTAATGGACTATCATGCTAATAAAACATCAGATGCTCATGCTACTAGCTACCAAATTTCAAAATTGTTATGATCAGAAAAGGAGAAAAGAATTGTTATTCAATTTGAAGATTAATATCATAATTTTAATCTTCTGACTAGTTCCCTGTTTCCTAGATATGGCGAGTTTGGAAAGTAAATGGACTAACATGCTAATAAAACATCAAATATTCATGCTACTAGCTAGTAAATTTCAGAATTGTTATTATCGAAAACGTAGAAAAGAATTGTTATTCAATCAAATAATTTTAATACTGAGACTAGTTCCTATTTCCAAGAAATGGCTAATTTTTACAATTAACATCAGCCCCCCAAATTAAGATTTGTCTGAGAAGAATCCCCCAAAGCATATTATATACACACAAGTCCCTTTGATAATGCAAGTTTGCTATAGATCCATCCCTAACATTAACAAACCCTTATAAACTGGACTGGCAACTACAATTTCTGTTATTCTTGTTATACATCTATATTTTAACTGTCTTCTATGTTTCCAGTATATTTTTTTGGTGCTTTTCTCCCAAACCCGATGCCTTGATAAAGTTCATTGAAGATATTTTAGGTTCAATCTAAATGGTTCTCGGAGAAAACTATTAGAGAAGATGAGGAAGTTTGGTTAGGTGGAGAAGATGTGACTGGGGTGGCTCTTGTCTGAGAATTTGGGTAGGGAGGGGAGAGAAGGGAAAGCCAGGAGAGGGGTGATGATGAAAACTTTTATACTTACGAGAGGGTAATCCAAACCGTTATTCCAAGGGTATTAAAGTGCTAATAAGTTACACCATGGGGGGTGTTGCTGTGCCCATAGTAGAGAGGACAGTTGTGCGATTCGACCTATCCGAAGTCACTTCACTTTCACGTTATACTTTGCACCAGTAGCATACGTGCTATGTGCCATAATAATCTCTATTACAATTCTCAGTGCTTCTTCCCCTCCCATCTTTGTCCTCGATTTAGGTACTGCACTCTCAAGCATATCTTTTACCACCTAAAATGGCACAAAACAGAGGAGCCATTCCTTCTTCAATTGTTTACATCCTCAAGGACTGTGCCCGCCCCAGAGCAGAAAGTAGTAAATTTCTGGTGAATTCTTTGCTTATATTTAGAATGTCTTAGAATCTCTTGGTTGGCTTCCTGTCATACATAAAAGAGAGAAGAAAGAGAATTTTCTCTCTTTGTGGATTCAAATAGTTGGACTGGAAAGGAAGCAGTTACTTCACCATGGATAGTTGAAGGTGACAAATATCAATAAATTTCTAGCAACCAACTACCGCGTAAAACCATTCAGGAAATTCCTGTATTATCCAACTGAATAACATATTTTAGAATGGCATTTCAATTCAGGTGAAGATACAATACGAATATGCATTGCAATACATGTTTTCAAAATAGAAAATTTGAATTGTCTATTTTGATTTACAAGTGACAGAATGGACATCTAAAGAAGTGTGCTTAGGAACTTTTTTGGGCAGGGAATTGCATCCTCTGTACTTGTAAGCCCAATTTCCTGATACGAGCTTGGTACATTTCACTTTTTTCCAAAAGTTGCTATGCTACATGGCATATAATTAATAGCTCTTCGAGAGCTGTAGCAGAAGTTAGACCCAAGATGGTAATTAATTGCAACGCTAGCATATTGTTTAACTCCATAAATGTTTTGAAGCATAATGCAGATCCTACCTCCCCAAAAGTATAAGGTCAAACTGCTTGCTTACTATATTCACTTCTTTCAGCTTTCACATATTGTTCCAGTACTTTTCAATTGTGGTTTTTTCCTCTAATGTGACTTGTATCTTTGTAATTTGTGTGTGCAGTTTAAGATAATTCTGGAACCTTTTGTATGGAGGAAGTCTAGAAAGGAGGGCTCTTTAAAGGTCTCAGATGAAAGTGCGAAAGAAAGGTGAATATACTATCAAAAATTACCCTTGGCTTGTATTACTTTGACTGAAATAAGTTAAGAACCATTGTGATCCATAGCCATGGTGTAGTGTGATTGAAAATATGTATAATACGTATTTTTTTTCTCATCACTTAATGTATTTTGAATAATTTAGGATCTCTTAGATGCCAAGATTCGTTTGTTTTGTTATGATACGAAGATAACTGGTTGATTCTGCTTCTTTCCATTCATTTACATTCATTTGTTTTGTATGGCCGTTTAAAGTTCTCAGCCATGGCTTGTGCTTGGATGGTTTGACTTATAAAATCAGTTTTTTTTTTTTTTTTAAATTCTTTTTTTCCCACAGATTTAGGAGTTAGAGGATTGTAGGGAATCTTAATACTCGTGGAGTGATTTGTTCTAAAGATTCTAAAGATAATATAGGAAATAAAATCATGTCCATATGGGAGAGAATCACGAAATTTGAAATTTCTATTTATAATAGAAATTTCTAATATCTTTAGTTCAATAAAGTTTTCATATTTACTTACCTGCCAAACACTAAACTAAAAATATCATGAACTATAATTTTTTCAAAATCCAACAAAAAACATGCGATTTTGTGGTTTTGGAGGACATTCAGATGCAGCCTGAATGATTCCAGGATTATGATAAAATTCCTGGATAAGCAGGATTATGATAAAGTCCTTGATAATGTCATCGATTAGATAAGTAGGGCAATTATTTCTTGTATGAATAATAAGAACTTGTGATGAGACTAGACCTAATGTTGTAGAGTCTCAAACTTTGTTGTTTACAGAAATTGGATCTTGCTTTTTTAATTTCTCCCTCCAGAAATGTTATTTCTTTATTTTTATCAAGTTTTCTCAAACAGTAAAGCATTAGTTCAAGATACCAGAAACATTAATCTATAAGAAGTCTACATACATTGTTATCTACCTCATAGTTTTCAACGAAGCAAATAATAAACTTCTTATTATCTTCAGTTTCTCAACTAACTAGGATGTTATGTGCCTTATTTTGTAACCTTTTTGCTCCAATTATTATTACCTGTCTTCTTTGTTTGGAATTGAGTGATAATGACTTCTCTACATTTTATCTATACCATCTGATTTTAAATTGTGAATCTTTATTTATTTTGTCTTTATTATCTTTGCTGCCTTCTTGAAAATCAACTTACAGGAGGCACGACTCTATCAAAGTGTATTCTAGTAGTTTTTGCTGACTCGTATTACTTGGTTGACATTCACTAATTATTATTCATGTGAAGATTTTACATGTGATATGGAGATAAAAGCAATGACTGCCAGAATTTTGAGTTGAAAACATAAACCTCATTTGCCTATGACCTTTGCACAGTGCAATATTTGCACACAAGAGTTCTTTTCTTGATGCTTTCTTATAACTCCGACTCTTATGAGAAACGTCTTCGCTCTACTGTCTTTAGTTTGTGCCTTGGTTGTGTCTGCTCATCAGAAATTTGATCCCATTGTAGTAGTTTCTCCAGGTGCTTGGAACTTTTTTTGGAGGAGTTTTTTTAAGAATCTTTTTATGATCCTTATTGTCAGGATTTTTGATTCTACATGTGTGGCAAATCGTATCAAAACTCATGAAAAACTATTCCAAGTAATTGAGTCTTTCGTAAATTATGTTTAATAAAAAATGATACGATGGATATAGTGGATACGAATGATTTGATAGAGTTACAACTACAATTTCATGTGGAAGTCAACTACAAAGTTGTTGAACAAATAATATTCGAAACACCAACAAGATTAGCTCAATCAGAGTTCGGATGTGGGAGATATCGTCATTTTACTAAAGGGCAATCCTGTTAGAAATATTGACAAATCCAGAGTCACGAGTGACCTCACGAGTGGCTGAGCCACGGGTGACCCATAGGTAGTTCAGTTTAGTGAGCCAACCTCGAGCCAACCTGCCAGTAAATCCACTGGTAATCCATTAGTGCTTAGACCGACAACATCAGTGTTGACTTTCCAAATGGAGTTTTTGATAGATTCTTAGTGTTTCTTTTGGTTTTAAATTTCTATTTGAGCCAATGGATTAATTTTGGATGGCTTAGATTAAAAAAAAATAGATCGAGTTTATTTGGAAAAGAGAGTAATCTATACTTCATAGATTTGAAATTTGTGGATGTTTCTCAACAAGAAGAAATAAGGAGATTTTTATTGTTTAAGGAGGAGCTTTTGTGTGTAGTTTTGGAGATTTATGTCCATCAGCATCTCTATCCTACAGACGAGTTCATGTTATACTCTTGACTTGTTTGTATTTTTGCAATCTTCAATACTTGTAGATCAGCTTGTGAGAGAATAATAGTTAGTAGATTTGAGATAGATAAGTATAGTATTCTATCATTGTTTGTCTAGCAGGGAAGTCAAATCTTAGACTATTAGTTCAGTCGTTCGATATATTTCTTGTTGGAAGTATCCTTGATCCCATTGATAATTAGTCGGACCAAATAACTCGATTGGGGAAGTTGCTGAACCATACCACATAGTTCTAGCAACAACAATAGCTGCAAAACAATTTGTTATAACTATTCAAAAAATCTAAAAAAATCCCCTTTCTAGTGGTGGTAGTCAAATCGTTGTAATGGAATATTAATCTCTGTGCAGTTTTTTTCCGTAGTTTTTCTTAGTTTGGATTTTCACATTAAAAATCTCTAAGTCTAATATATTTGATGATTTGTGATGATGTGAGATTTATTAGGTACTTGTTTGATTGAATAACTGATATCCATCGTCTAACATATACATAATTGGACTTGCATGCATGATTGGAATTTTGCTTACCAGTAAACATCAATAAAAAGAAGTCCCTGTGTTTTCTCAATCTATGGCCTTCCAGAAGGGAAAAAGTTTTGATTACTCTTCATTTCATTTCTGCAGTGTGGGACAGTTTTTTGGTCGTCATTTTGGAAAAGAGGTGGAGTACAGTTCATTATGCCATTTTAATATGTACTGGCTTACCTCTGTCTCTTTTTTGTTTTTCTTGATTTATCTACAGAAACTATGATGTCTGTTGGATATGTAGCATATTCTCTATGTACTTAAACTGATTATTTCCTTCCAATTTAGGTGGTTGATTATCTCATTGATCCTTTTGTAGCGGGCATTAGTGGGGGAGATCCTGAGTCACTGTCTGTGAGTAGTAGCTTTATTTCTTTTGAAAGAATTTACAGCTTATAATATGGAGTCGAGTAACTATTTTATATTTTGGTTATAATACTTTTTTGTATCTCTAATAAGACTGCAAATTTGAGTAAATTCAGCAGAAAGTGTGTTCATTTCTAGTAGCAATTTGATTTGCTAAAACACTGTAACCATCCCCTGGTCTAGAAAAGTTCATTTTTATATTCTAATAATATTGAACCACTTATATATCTTTAACAAAAGTTGACCTTTATATATATATATATATATATATATATATATATATATATATATATATATATATATATGGTTAAACAGGGGCTAGACGTCCCTCTAACCAAGTTTTGGCTAGAGAGATCCCAAAAAAAAAAAAAAAAAAAGTAAATGTGATAATTTTTTGATGATCGAAACTATTCATCTTGATCTCCACCCTTTGGTCAGGTAGATTAAAAATTAACAATTTCCTGTAAGCATTATATGTTATATGTATATATAATTATTCCTTTATTAACTGTTAGTTGTTTCATGTTCCCAGATGCGCCATACATTTCCAGAGTTATGGAATCTAGAAAAGAAGTAAGTTGTTTGAGAAATTTTCCATTTTTCCAGTTCCTGCTGAAGAATATTCTAAGAAATTTTTACTTAATGTCCATTATCGTTACACACATCTTGTATCATGATTCTTCCACAAGAGTTCTAAATCCTGATTCGGCACTATTGTCTTTTATAGTTCTTGAACTTAGAAGTTTGTAACATTCAGAAACGCTTATTGTTTAATACTTGATTGGGTTCCTTTCCCCCCATACTCCTCAGAAGTCAGAATATGCCTTTTGACATAAAAATTATACATCAGAAATTTGCATTATTACACGTGTTGTCAATCTTAGTTTTCTTTCATAATGCTAACTTGAATTTTGACACGTAGACTCATTACCACACACTGAAGGAAAAAATTCATCCAAATGGGAGCATAAGATGATTAGATGATTTATGACTAGGAGAACTTCCCTCTTTGATGGATTTAAGATTTTCAAGATGGATTTAAGATTTTCAACTTCTTCTTGATCAGCAACCCAAAAGTGAATCACCATTTCAACTGATTTAATGAAATTTCAGATTGACTCAATTAGGTCCAGAAAAAAGGAAAACTAAATTTAGTCAACTTGAACCTGCCCAGATCAGAGCAGACAATGAGAACTATTGCGGAGATTATGAGATTTAGGATATTTAGCTTTGGCTTTTGAACATTTTTGTCCTTTACTAAATCTTGAGACAAATTATGTACATTACCTCAACTTTCATACAGTCATTGTTATTATATTTGAAAATCAAAGATTAGTTTAGTAATAAATTAATGTTGATTCTTTTGTTATTCATTTTGTTATGCTGCTAACTGAAATTCAGATTAAAAATCATGCTTGTATATATCTAATAGTCATCACTTATCAGGTTTGGTTCAGTCATTGTTGGGGCTATGAGATCTAGAGCATCTGGGAAACCCAAAGATGGTCTACGAGGGAGAGCTCTAGCTTCTTCCGAAAAGCAAAAGCGTCAAAGAGGTTCATTTTCTTTTCAAGGTGGCATGCGGGTATGTTCATTATGAGTTTGTATTACAAGTTCCTGTATGTGTAGGTGTGCATATTTTCTCTTAGAGAAGTCTTCTTTGAATGTTTAACCCAAAAAATCAATAAATAAATTAAAACAAGCTTGTGCACACAAAAAAAGTGACAATACACACTCACAGAGAGAGGACACATCTCTTAAGGCCTCTTAAGGCCTTGTTTGGCAAGTGGAGTTAAATTGTAGGAGTTGGATAAAAATTTAAATTTTTAAAAGAGGAATTATGAAGATTTGAGATATCACATCATTTTTGGAATTGAGTGGGAAGAGGCAACTGGAGTTAGCAATTCCATCAGTACTTCTAGCTTCTTCCTAAACAGTAAGGACTTGTGCATAATTCTTTTTGAGATTCCAAGTTTACCCTCCACTCCAAAGTAATGATGAGTAGCCAACTCTTTTGTGTTTTTTTGTGTTTGGCAAGTGTTAACAGGAGTTGGGATGTAACTGCTGCTAACTCTTGTTGCCAAACAAGGCCTAGGGGTGGTCTGAAGCTCAGTTTCTGTTCCTTTACTCTTGCTTGACGCTGTTCAATAAGGTGTTGATACCTAAAAACATATTCTGATTGTAATCACATGCTTTATCATTGATCTAGTAGTTACATTGTTAGTTACACTGTTCAATTCTTGAAAAAATCATTGATATTTGAACCACTTGATACATGCGAGAAAGACAATGAAGAGGACGTCATTCTGTGTAGGCTCGAACCATTGTAACACTTGATCTCTAAAATTCTTCAATGTATTCATAATCCCTCCAAGTGCAGATTGTCTCCCATTTCTCCATAAAATATATCTAGAAAAACATAAGCTGTAAAGTCTTACGTATACAACTAAAGAAATAAACTTCAAACAGTCCCACCCAAACTGACAATTCAAACCAAATTATATGGTTCAACCAACTTATGAAGTCCAAAAATCATCTCCAACTAACTATTCCAACAACTCAAGCCAACTCGCTTGCTTCAAATTATCCTCTCTTGGGATCTAATCCAAACCAAAACTCTAAACAACTAACACGATTTTCATTTTGGCTCTAGCACAATCCAGCATAACCCTCAACACATCTAAAATAATCGTCCCATAAACTCATAAACATAGGCTTAGATGGAAAGAATCAAGTCTTCCTTTTCCCCCCCTTTTCCCCCCCTTTTTTGATGTCGCTTGTAGCACATTGGTATTGTTTGCTGCAATAACATTTCTTTTTTCTTTTGTGACGGAAACAAGAGCAACAGATTACATAAAAACCGGATTAGGCTTTAATTAAGTGTAGGCCTGTCCAAAATATCTGGGCCTAGTTGAGCACCTAGTCAACAGGGCAAACTCGGGTCTGGGTCTAGACCCGGATACCCCTAACTGAAGCCCGGCCAGCCCGGTCAGGTGATTTTGTTCTTAATTGTTAAATTTTTTAATTTGTACTAAATATTGATATTTTTCTTATTTATTTCATGTAATTTGCCTTAATTATATTTCCAATTTTGTTTGTGTTATTTATATTTCCTTATGGTCAAATCAAATTTACTATTTATTTTCTAAATACTTACTATATAAATAGTTACTTTTTTTCGAAAGCTAAAAATTCTAATTTTTTATTATTTAATAAGTCAAAGTAGTCATTAATTGACATAATTATTTCACTTGTGTTTAATTAGTAAGACATTTATGTGCATATATGATAAGTCAAAAATTGACTTTTCATAGTAAAAAGAAGTCAAAGATGGTAGTGAGGACTCGGATAAACCTGCATTGTCAATTGTAGTTGGGTGCATGGAAGTCGAAGATGGTATTGAGGGCTGAAGGGACGACATGGCATCATTGGTAGTTGAAAGTGACTGTTATAATGGCGGCACTAAGAGATGTTTCCGGAGGTTAAGATAGAGACTACAGAGTATTTACAATGGGGGTGCGCTGATGAAAATGATATGATTGTATTATAATGTTATAATGACATGATAAAGATCTAAGTAGGATTAGGTTTAGAATAAGTGAAAGTAAAGAAAATTTTTGAAGGAGACTTGTGAAGATCTAAAACATCATCCCCAACTTTCTCATATATTTTATCATCCTTATATAAATCTTATTACATCTTTTTATTCCTAATACCAGTAAAACTATTCTATTTAAAGTGTCTTGATCGTTCATCATTCAAAAAGTTGAGAGCGCTGCTAGGGCAAAGTCCGGCAGTTAAAATCCTTATTCATGACAGGACATAGTATGCACTTTATACTAGTGATCAGTAAAAGTATGGCTAAGCTCTCTAACTTTGTGTTGTAATAGTAAAAGGAAATCTATGAAAACACTCTTGGACCTGGCTATTTTATCTGCAAATTCATATGGTTAATTTCTACAGTAGATTTATAGATAAATGTTGAAAATAACGCATTGTTAAACCTGTTATATTGCGTTACGTACCCTAATAGAACCCCAGCGTTACGTAACAACTGGAAATAACTCAATGCATCGTAACAATACGTTTTTTATATTATTTTACGTTATATTACGTAACGTTACGTTGAATTACGTTATGTTACGTTATTTACAATTATCTTTTTAGTAATTTCTATATTATTGTTGATTATTAGTTTGATTATTAGCGAATTGCTGTAATTTTATTACTTGATTAGTTGTTGATTTGTTTGATTGCTTGTGAAATTGTTAACTTGTTAATTTGCGATTGTTTCGATGATCGCTTGTAATTTCTCTCCGATTACAGAAATATATTACTTGTTGATTATATTGAATTTTTAATTGAACGGAAATTAACAATTATAAATAAGATAAATTGAATATTACAAAATATAAATTACAACAATTATAATAACTGGAATTGAAATGAAAAATTGGAATATTATTTTCTTATTTAAATGATGACTAGAGTTACGGTTGCAGACTTAATATAATTTATGGAGATAAATGTGAAAACTATTGTAAAATTTAATATAAAATGAGAATAGATTATGATTATAAAATGGTTTTATATATTTTTTAGATATTTTAAATTTATATTTCAATTTATAGAAATTATTTTATATAGTTTATATTTATTTTTATTAAATGAGTAGGAAATTGTATAAGTTACATTATGCGTTACGTTATATGCGACATAGCCTAACAGAGGTAAAACGTTATGTTACTATCATCGCTATTTTAAACATTGTTATAGATTATAAAAATATTTGCATAACCTGATGATATTTTTGTATTGTTCTTTCCTCTACAGGCACTCACTGACATGCTATGTATGAAAATCGGTAATGATAATTTGAAACTTGGCTCAAAGGTGCTGTCATTATCTTGTGACTGTGATGGAGCCTCTCCATTAGAAAGTTGGTCAATTTCTTATGCTGCAAACCATGGCAATCTAGCAGAGCTGGATCAACCTTTTGATGCTATCATAATGACGGTAAAAGAAGCTCTTGACATGCTGCAATACAACACCTGATTCATGTGGGCATTAAATCTTAAATAAGTTTTTCGCAGATATCTGGGAACCTTTAATTATCAGATAATTTCTAGGTAATGAATAGGTATAGAAAGTGCTGTTTTTGTTGTTGATTGATATTATGCATCTTGTAAGTACCATGAGTCCGAGAGAATGGGCTTGAATTAACAGGTTGTAGGAGCATAGGGATCTCGTTGTATTAAGGTTAAACTGGAGGATGTACTGTATTGTGCCTCATACTAGGTGTAATTCTCATCTCAAACCATTTAACTTCCCTTTTTCCTTAGTTGAGGAGAATTCCAGAGGGTTTCTGCATGGTTGCATGACCTTATGCTATGGAACTGATAACCTAGATTGCACTACCAGACAAGTGCCATTCGGTCTAGATTTTGGCTTCTGGTTAGTCCCTAGTTTCCTTGATGCGTTTACGGGAATTTCACATCAGTATAAAGGGTTCACACCTGACACTAGTTTGGATACTGGGCACGTAATTTGTTTGACCTCTAGTGGAACTGTCTTAAATAAACTTTTGCCTGTCCAATATATTTTTAGAAGGAAGATAAACCACGAGCAACCAAACAATGTTAAAATGTTTATGGCAGAAATAATTCTTTATCTCTTCTGGCTTATATAATGCCATCATATTTTAAGTTGACTCATTCCTTGATCATTCATTTTATGATTGACATGTTGTTAAGCCTTCTTTTTGTTTCAGGCTCCACTTCATAATGTCCAAGAGATGAAATTCACAAAAAGAGGAAAGCCTTTTGCACTTGGTTTTTTTCCGAAGGTACATTTTGGTCATCAGAAGTAATACACGGTTGAATTCTCTATGATCCTATGTTAATGTTTATTGCTATTGTATCATACTGTGAATTTACCTACTTTGTCTATTATTCTGTTGTATATGCATGCAAGATGCTTAAGGCCTTTTACCACATCCTTTTAGGATTATGACATTTCTAATCTTTCTTAGTCTTGCTTCTTGCATGAAGCCAAGGTGCTTTGGAAGCATTTATCTGCCAAATCTTTAATCCTTCCTTTGTTTTCTACGAGTCTTTATAGTTTCACTCCCTGCATGAGATGACCTTGAGATTCTTGTTGATGCAACATTTATTTGGTTGAAATGGCAAAGTCACGTCTCTATAAGTCAGATTCTCACATCTCTACAAGTCAGATTAAGTCCCACATTAACTCCCTGATTTTTCGTTAGGAGGCTCTCAGCTCTTAGCAGCTCAACTACCTCCATAGTCCATTGTTTACCTTCCCGCTCTTAGTAGCTTAACTACCTCCATAGTCCATTCTTTACCTCCCCTAGAGCAACATTTCCAATAGTCAGGTTAAGTCCCAACTACCATCATTTCTGTGTTCTTTCCATTAGGAGGCTCCTAGTGGTTTGCACCACATCAACTACCTCATGTTCCATTCTTTACCTTCATAGCCAGATTTATTGCCAATCACAATCATTTCCATGTTTCTATTTCCATGTTTCTATTTTCATCAGGAGGTCCCTAGCTCTCGGCAGCTGCAACATATCAACTATCTCGAAAGTCCATTCTTACCTCTATTTCTTGTTTCACTTTTGTTGTTTGAGCTCTGAATATCCTTTCTTTGCTGCTATGTACCAGTCGCATTTTAGAAACATTTTCATCAATTATGTAATAATGTCTGGGGCAGTTAAGATTGTGAAGATTTTTTATTTAAACTTGCTTAAATATTCTCCCTTTTCCTGGTTCAACTGGGCTTAAACTGAATAATTACTGTACCAGTCTGTTTATATGTTCTAGTGACTCTAGTGAGTGGTCAACTCAACCCAAATAATTAAAAAACTACCAAATGGGAGGAATTTGGCAAATGAGATGTAGTTTTACCTGTCATTCGGTTTGGTTCAGTTCAGCAACCTGAACCGAACCTATACTTTTTATTTTTCTTATATATATACACATACATACACACACATATGAGAAAATAGGAAATTCACTGGCGGAGAAGGGAATTCCTTCACTAGTATTTAGGTGGCCCAATAAAATAATTACACGTGCCACTTAACATAACAAATAAAAGAGAATTTTTTTTTAAAAAAACCTCCACATTTGGAAAAGAAACAAATCAAATCTAAATCAAATCTTTTCTCTCCCCTCATAACTACTCTCTCTCTCTCTCTCCCTCTCCCCCCTTTTCGTCTCTCTCTCTCTCCCCCCCCCCCATCCTCTCTCTCTTCTTCCTTTGCCCGAATCAAAGCCAACAATAAATACGAATTAAAAAATTCCTATTCAATAAAGCTGTATGCATCTAATATTTATCCTACTAGGTCTTGAACCTATAATTTGTGCATTATAAGTTGATAGATACAATTAATATGAATTTTAAAAAATCGTACCCAATCAGTAAAGCTGCACCATTTATTGTTGAGCTTCTTACATAGTTACATGAACTGTTCATAGTTTAATTAATCTTTCCTCCTTTCATCTTGATCTTTTGCTTTGTGTTTTGTTTATTAAGCTCATTTTAATATGAATATGAGGTTTTCATTTTTTTTTTCTTTATAAATCAGAGCATGTTATAAGATTCACCTGTTTCATTGCTCATTCTGATTCTGCTTATGATTCTGGACGGAGAGAGGAGAGAGGTAGTAGTTATGAGGGGAGAAAAAAGATTTGATTTAGATTTGATCCAAATGTGGTGTTTTTTTTTTGTAAAAATTCTCTTTTATTTATTATGTTAAGTGGCATCACGTGTAATTATTTTATTGGGCTTCTTAAGAGCTAGTGAAGGAATTCCCTTTTCCACCAGTGAATTTTCCGTTCTCTCTCTCTCTCTCTCTCTCTCTCTATATATATATATATATATATATATATATATATATATATATATATATAGGGAATGCCATACATAAAATGCCTCAATATTTAGTTGCCTAAGGAGGCACCCATAAATCTCAATAAAGTGGGTGTATGTGGATGATTCAAACTGTTAGTTATTATCTACATGCTTTAAGTAGGTGGCGTATAAAAAACTATATGATTTAGATACTTCTTCATCGATAATCACGAGGTCTTATTTGTTCAATTATTGAAAAACCGTTCATTTTGTACATATCCAATATATGGTCAAAAATTATTGAAATATATGAATTTTTGTATAGCTTTATTTTAGGACGTGGAGATCACAACTAATGTTTCGAAGCATCCACATACACCCTCTACGATGAGATTTTGGAGCATCTCTATAGGCAATGCCTTATAGAGACACCTTAGGTACATTTTTTTCCATATATAAAAGACTACAACTTTCTAACCCTAAATCTCTAATCCTAGTCGCTATCCTATTGAGACAGAGCCAACCTCTCTCGTCCAAAAAAAAAAAAAAAAAAAAAAACCTAATCCCCAAAATTTGTTAATTGTTGGTGACAGCCTGATCTCTTCCTTGTTGCTAGCACCTGCCTGCCTTCTTGCATGACTTTCGCTCTTTCTTCAGCAGCCTCAACCTTTCTCTTCTGTGTGTCACAGTTTGCTCCTTGGGCATCTCATTTTTCATTGAGTTATTTGTTTTTCATTTTAGGGGCATTTGAAAGAGCAGAAGGAGAAAATTACTTGTGGATCATTTTAAGCAAATAAAGTTCTAAACCTTCAAATATCAATAAATGTTGGTTTTATTCTGGACC
Source organism: Dracaena cambodiana (assembly GCA_036321105.1). Taxonomy (NCBI): domain Eukaryota; kingdom Viridiplantae; phylum Streptophyta; class Magnoliopsida; order Asparagales; family Asparagaceae; genus Dracaena; species Dracaena cambodiana. The sequence continues at coordinate 10,195,208 of JAYEPQ010000009.1, forward strand.
AAGAGGATTTTGTCAAAGTTCATAGACAGAAGGGAATTTGTAGTTTTTTCAAATATTGAACATTTTATTGCTTGAGTTTGCAATATTTGGATTTGAGATTGTCTTTGCTGAGGGGTTTGGAGATGGGTTTTGATTTTGGGTGATCTCAGGGGGCTGCATGCCTTGGTACTCTGCATTTTTTTTTCTTTGTTCATTGTTCTAATTCTCATATTTGTGATTTGGGTTTCCTTATAGCTTATTTTCTGCCTTTTCAATTTTGGTCCTGTCTTAATGTTTAGTTTTGACCGTAACATGTTTGTAGCACATTGGTTCTAATATCATTTTTTAATGTAGTACTTGATTCAGATTGTTTTATTTAATTTTGTGCCTAGACGGCTGCTGGTGGTGGAATGTATGATCGAAGCTGCTCTTTCTGATTCTCTTTTTGCAGTCCAGCTAATTGCGGCTGGCCCAGTTAAATGCACAATTTGGTCAAACCATAACATGCTGAATTAATCTGGTTCAGTTGTCTGGTTTGCGAAAGAAAATGTAAAGACCTAACTGACGATAACAAACCCTTGTTAGAATTTTTGTAAATGAACTAATCATTGCTTATATTGATCATTAAAATTTCAAAATAATAATAAAATTGCAGACCAATATCTAACTAAAAAAGTTCTCTCACCAACTTACTTATTATTTATGTTGCAACTGCTCAAGTGGTTTTGTGTTTGCTTATGACATGGGAGGGATTTTGTGTTCCGTGGTAGCACAAAGTAACTAGTGAAACTGATGTTTTTTTAATTAGAAATCTGAGATGAAATTACAGGACAAATTCAAGAGAATCTCTTTCAAATTCATCTAAATATTCATTTAAAAAATATGTTCAACTTTAAGAAACCAAGTCAAATAATCTTAAATAGCTTAAACAGCAAGAAAACTAAATTTGTGGAAAAAAAATCAAAACAACTTTTTATTGTATGTTTTTGCACATATCTGGGCCAATCAGTAATACTAATGTTTTTTTGGGGTTGCATGATAATGTTAGCAAAAAAACACCCTTCCATCCTCAAAGTTTATATCTCGCATATATACTTTGCTTGGGACAATCCAGGGAGTGTTGGACTTGGAGAGGTAGTTTTTTGCTTGGATTAGTGGTGTGCTTTTGCTTTCAGTAATACTTCTACTTTTGCTCTCTGCTTGGGTTAATTGTTTTTAGCTCTTCAAGAATTCCCTGGAGGGTTTCACGTGGGGTCGCTGGATTGGTCTGCCAATTAGGCTCTTTCCTATGGGGAACATACCATCTAACCTTACATCAGCCCACTAGGTCGAAAACTTGTGACCACAATGAACCTTTCTCGCATGGTGGAAAGGAGGATGAGGAAAATTGGAAATTAAATAACATAGAAATGGTAGGAAAAAAAAAATGTCAATACACCTCTACACCTTGCTAGACCTCTATGAGGGGGCATGAGAGTGATCATCTCTTTGGGTCAGGCCAATACATTACGTCTATGTTCTTGAGGTTTTGGTTTAATTGGTTAAGGGATTTAATTGCGTTGGTTTCAATTGACAATGGATTACAGATCCAATCTAATTTCTTAGGGTTGTTTGATTGGTTAAGACGTCCAAGTTCCAACTAGGTCGGGTTTATTTGGGTAACAGGTTGAGACTTTAGAAAGACAAACAGATGGTACTCGTTTTCAGGTAGGTTGCTGCATAAACCACACACTATGAATGTAGTTGTTTGCATAAAAACATGTAACAGTCGTACCACTGTTTGATTTGGTGGTCGTCTGTATAAGTGTCTGCGGCCGGATAAACATTATTTTGTAACATATCATCTGAGTTGTTCTTGTAACAAGCTCTAGCGATATTTTCTTTTTGAAAATTCAATGTTTTTCTGGCTGCACTCTTCCTGGATTTTAGTCAAACATTTCAAATGCAATAGAATTGGTGGATGCTTTGAACATTGTAGGAAGTTCAACATCTCACAATCGTCACTTGTTCAGATCTTATATAAAAATATATAGAAGGACAATCTAGAGATATTAAAGAATAAACTGAGAAAAGAGCTGAACTAATAGAGATAAGTAGTTGGACCTGGAGTCTGTTTCAGTTTCTTATTTGATCTGTTAAAGGTTGGGCACTATTTATGTAAGTAGAGGAGGAGGGTTAGAAGGAAGAATAGGTGTCAGATGGAAGAAGAAAATGAAAGAGCATAAAAGAGGAGTAAGAAGAAGGCTATATAAGAGCAGGAAGTAAGGAGAATGGAAGAAATGGAAAGCAGAGGTGACGTCTGATGTCTGAATTTAATGGAATGTTAATAGAATCCAGATTTACCTCTTGTTTCTCAATTTATTATTTTTTTCTCTCCAACCTTGCTTTCTGATCTCCAATCACACAGACTGCGATCTATGCCTAGAAATGTGGAAGGAGATTCTCTCTCAAAAAAGAAGCCACCGGAACTCCATTTTTACCCCTTTTCTCAATTTATCTCCCCCCCCTTCAGTTTTCCTTTTCACGCTCCTTGTATGGTACGGAGAATTATTATCTAGAAATGTTGTCTAGAGCTCTAGCAGCTAGCATGCCTTTCTATAATGATTGCTGTGCAAGATAACTTGAGTTCGAAATTTGATGCAACATTCGCTTGGAGCTCAGTGGTCGTGGATAGCTTTATATTCTTGTTGCACTAATAACCCTATAAAAAAATTGGAAACTCATGCTACCGTGTATCTTTTATGACTAAGATAATTGCTCACAAGTAGTGATCTAGTTGGTCGGCTATTGACAACTGAATATTGAACTGTGCATATAACTCAATAGTTATATAGTTTCACGGTTATTCTCAATTTTGCAGGTTGATTATCTGCCACTTTCAGTTATAATCACATCATTTAAAAAGGAAAGCGTTAAAAAACCTCTGGAAGGATTTGGAGTTCTGGTGCCCTCCAAAGAGCAGGAAAATGGTCTTAAAACTCTTGGTAAGTCCTTTATACATCATATTAACCGAAAAAATTTGTTCTTCTTCATATTAAAATGCCAGGTTTATAGTCTCTAACTGGTGTATTGCTCATCTTTATAGATGATCAACTCGTGGTTTTAAATATCGGAAACCCAAATCAGATAATGAATAGATATATATCAGGGATACGTGATATGATATCGGGTGTGCATATCAAACAATATTCTGACTTATGTATATATATAAGCCATGGACAAGATTGTATATCCTAGACGTCATATATCTGATAGAAGTCTTATTGACATACATATAAAGCCATGGACAAGATATGTTCGAACAAAAACATCATAATAGATTATATTGTTGAACAAATTCAATGCTGAGAACATAAATTACAAAATAATTGAGATTAAGGGATGCACACAATCAAGACTAAGAGATAACATCATTGCTAACGTCAGTCATAGCAGCAAAGACAGTGCCAGCAAGAGTGACAATAGAGCATAACAGTAGTAATAAGGCAAACAAAAATGAGAAAAGAAAAAAAAAAGTAGAAGAAAAGGAAAAACTTAAACAAAAGGATTTTGAAGCCTAGAATATCAGGGAAAGCTGAAGAACCTAAACAAAAGGATTTTGAAGTAATAAGGCAAAGAACAAATGACAATGAGAAAAGAAAAAAAAAAATGAGGATTTTGAAGCCTAGAGTATCAGGGAAAGCTGAAGAACCTCTTCAACATAAATCTGCTTTTTAGCTCTGCGGTGGTGTGAAAGATTCTTTCTAATTTTCATCTTGGCAATTTGGACTGACTAGTTTAGGGCAATAGTGAAGAGATTAGACATTTTTCTTATATACCTACAGATGTGAGTATGGAATTGAGTCTAAACCTGTTCTAAATTAAGAGCCTAATTGAAATAAAAACGAAACATATATCCCGAGAAATCAGGACGATACATTGGAACAATACTCGAACAATATTCCAACGATATTTCCCCTTTTTCATTGTATCTCTGCTTCCTAAAACAGATATATTGGATGCATTTACCAATATTTGGAACAGCGGATTAACTACAACGTGAAGTGACTACTGTTTTCTTTTGTAGGGACTCTCTTTTCTTCCATGATGTTTCCAGATCGAGCTCCCAGTGATCAATATCTGTACACAACCTTTGTTGGGGGGAGTCGCAACAGGGAACTAGCTAGTGCTCCACTGTATGAGTTGCTTTTGTTTTAATGTTTCGGCATTATCTATTTATGATTACATGAAGTGTCTCATTCCTTTTTCTTCTCTTTTCTTTTCTTCTGTTGTTTTTCTCTTTCTCATGTAAAATAAATATGCTCAATGCAGAGACAAGCTGAAAGAAGTTGTGATTTCTGACCTTAGGAAACTTTTAGGTGTAGAGGGACAGTCACAATTTGTGAAGTAAGTAGAATACATCTTTTACGTTGCTTCCTATTTTCTGTTACTGGGCCCATATCCTGCATACCTTAGTGCCTCAGCTCATGTGTTATCATGGCATTCATGAACTTATGTGATTCAGTGTCCTTATTTCTGTTTACTGAAAAACTTAAGAGAGCTATGCCACATTGCAGGCACGTCTACTGGAAGAATGCTTTTCCCTTGTATGGGCATGACTATGATTTAGTTCTGGAAGCCATAGAGAAGATGGAAAAGAATCTGTCAGGTTTTTTCTATGCAGGTAAGTACTGGAGCTGACTTCCCTGATTACTTATTCCATATTAGTAAAGAAAATACAGCGCAGACTATGTCAATTTACTGTTTCTGGTTTGATAGCGAAATATGACGTGTAGTTATCCAGTGATTATGATATGATATTAATATTTGTGCATTGATGCCAAGAAACTGCTGCAATTGCTTTATGTGCATTCCGTTTTCTTTGATTTTATATATTCAGTTAGAAGAGCGAAGGAAAGACAGGTGATATGAAAAGATATGGATGCTAGCAGTTTAAATGAGGACATATTGCTCGTAGGAATGAATGGAGAAAGATTATCAATGTGATCGATCCAAGCGTGATTATCTTTTGGTTCCTTTAGCCTACCCCAAGTACTTGGGATAAAAAGCTTGGTTGTTGTCGTTGTTGTCGATTTAGGTGCTTTTTGGTGCATGGTCAAAGATGTTTATCATCTCCTTTGGTGTAATGTAGAGAATGCCTCCACTGGTAGCTAACTCTAAATTTAAAATTAAATGTAAAAAAGGAAATAGGATAACGTATAGACAATTGACATGCAAATGCTTCATATAGATGAATATTAGTTGGGTCCACACACTTTGGTTACTGGAAACTTTTTCATGCCTACATGCTACTTGTCTTCTGTATAACATTCTTATTATTGTTATATATATTCTGAATGGGCACATAGCTGTATTATGATTTATTTCGAGTGCTTTTGCTGTGTCTTTACAGGAAACCACAGGGATGGACTGTCCGTTGGGAAATCGATCACTTCAGGGCTTAGAGCTGCTGATCTTGCAATCTCTTACCTCAACTCGAACGTGAAACGAGATGCTTAATTGTATGTTTCTTTCCTCGTGTTATCTTATTTTCCTTTATCCATAAACTGTGTTATCTTATTTTCCTTTATCCATAAACTGAATCGACTGTGTAAACTCTGAAAATGTTTGTAATTGAAGATGGTGTGGATCTAATTGATATTACTTCAGTTTATTATTGGTCGATTACTATCTTTGTTACCTTGTTGTGTCGGTTGCTATCTTCGTTTACTATCTTGTTGTGTCGGTTGCTATCTTCGTTACATTCTGGTGTGATATTCGTAGATTGTGATGTAAAGACTATGACCCTTGTGAGGTCTAGTTTAGGTAGAGTTTTCATAAACTCTAGTTTCACTTAAACTTTTACAATGAGTTTGTAATACAAACTCTAGTTTCAAGAAGCTGGAGTTTTACTTGAATTGGGTCTATTTTGGGTACAAGGTTTCAAAAAGGAAATGTGTTGAAACTTCACAAAAATTTGGTTTGGGGGGGATTTTGATTTTGGAGTTTTAATGGAGTTGATGTGGTCTCAAATAGAGATGGTAATAGATATGTCTACAGGTCAAATTTTGGTCCTTTCTATATAAAATATTGAATTTAAAAAAATAAAATTTTTATTTTTAATTTAAAATTTTGTATTGTATGGACTAAAATTACATAATTAACTAAGAATTTGGTTTTAATAAGTGAAACCTTCTACCCTAACTGGGCCCGAGTTATGTGCTTTAGTAGATGCTCTGGGCAATCTTGGCAAGGGAAGTTCTAAAGGCACCCTCCAAATATCTGAGGGCATTCTCTTGAGAGTGCACCTTATCCATTTCGAAAACCTCTGTTTTTTTTCTTAGGGCACATCCTCCTTTACTGAAAATCCCTTCCCAGAACAGCATCCCCTTAGTGCCTCTTCCCCTGCTTGCCCGTCAACAGCTCCGTCAACTGGACGTCCGTCATCATCTTGTTGTCATCTTGTTCACGTGGTAACTTTTGAATGTTTAGTTTCTTTTGATTCTTATACTTATCTATATTGTGAGTGAAGTTTATTAGTTGTGGTGATTAAGAGTTGGTTTTCTATAAAATTATTGCAGGTGTTTAACAACTGGAGCAATTGTAGAAGCCATAGTCCAGCGTGCAACTTTTCTATTCGTAATTTTTTCTCCTTGGGAGTTTTCTCGTATAGTTACTTTTGTTGGTTGATTTGATGTGATTTGGTTGATTGGTTTTATATTTTTTTGTACTTTTTGATGGTTGATTTGATGTGATTTGGTTGATTGGTTTTATATTTTTTTGTTTAAATCTCTAAGCTAAATCCATTAAATAGCAGCAAAATCTATTGAATAGCAACAGCGATGTCTTTTTAGATAAAGTTACGTTTATGAATATGCACCGTCGCTCAGACACAAGCTGCATATATGGTATTTCAAGCAACAAGATGACTGGATTAAAAATTTTGGCATATGAAGAGCCTATGATTGGAGCTGAAAGAAGTACCGACAACATTGATGACTGAGATGAACTTTTTTTATCTGTGATGTACTAACTAGAGATGTTTAGTCGGTCAATCAGTTAGAAATCAGAGTTTTCCGATTGGATTCGATGGTAGAAGACTCCGACTGTCGTCGGAAAAGTTTCCGACCAAACTCCGATCGATTTCAATCGGAGTCGGGTAAAGTCCCCCGAGTTGGCAGTGGAGTTCGCATTTAGACGTTTAGTTGGTCGATCAGTCTGAAATTGGAGTTCTCTAATCGAATCCGAGGACAGGAGATCCCGACCGTCGTCATCGGAAAAAAATTCCGGACGAACTCCGATCGATTTCTTAGACAAAGTTGCCGAATTCGACGGTCGTGTTCTAGCCCTAGTACTAACATTAGCATGACTTTTGATTTTCTCATAGCAAGCCATAAACCTTGCAGCTCTTCTCAAGTTCCTTTTGATTTTTGAAGAACAAGAGACAAGCATGGATTTTGTAAATGAATTACTATTTAAACTGTAGAGTTTGTTTTGCTTTTTGCCTGTTAAATATTTCAGGCATTCTCTTTCTCTGTCACCTCAGTTCGGGCAAAATATTTATGAAAACCGTTTGTTCGTTAATATGTTGAGCATGCCAAAAGGTAAAGTAAACACTTCCGACTTTAGTAGCTCTTGGTTGTTCGCATATTGAGTATGCTAGAAGGTAAAGAAAGAAAAATTATTTTTCTTTGCAGAATGAATAATTTGTTATTTTACTTCTATTTTTCTTTACATCTTTTTAAAAATTGTACTTAAAGCTGACTTAAAGAAAATTCACAGAATGAATAATTTTATTTTTTTGTGTTCTTGGTTTGTTATACAGTAAATAGTAAATAAATCATTGTGCAAACTATGTTGATAATAAATTTAGAATTTTGGAATTTGTAATTATTATTACATATTGATTTTGAATCATGTCCATTTTCACTTCATCAGTTTCTAGCTCCACTGATGATCCTAGGAGAGACAGTCCACCAATGCTTAGCTTTTGTACACAATATATGCACATTTGACTCTCTCTTCATAGGTGCTTCCTGTAAAAACTCCACTTTTGGTCTAAACAAAAATAACACTTGGCAAAGGGACTTCAAAAATGTTAGAAAACACAACAGTTTATCTCAACTCTCTTGTTATAAAATTTTGAGAGTTTTGGTGTAGTGACGGGACTTCAATATATATCAATTTAGGTTTAAATTCTATCGGAAATGTCTAGCAGATTAAAAAAAAAATAAAAAAAAAATTATAAAATCTAGATTTCTGTTCAAAATGAACGCTCAACCTGTGGAGATTTGGGTTTTGGCAAGATTTAAAAATCCAACGCCCATAGATTACAGAGACAAGATTTAGGTGAGGTGGGTTTTGAACTTTTGGCCATCCATTAGCTCACACTTGTCCTTTAAAAGGAAAAAGCTTATTATATATCATGCATGCTACCATTACTTTTCTTGCCACAAATCATTACTTCTTCTAAAACTTTACCTCATATACACACCAAACGCTATCCAAATCCAAATCTAAACTCATAATCCATACTCCTAGTCTAGGTTTATTGTGTACTATGTTATATATATGCCACCAAAAACAATAGCAAAAACTAGCTAGAGCGTTATCATCTCTTTCATCTTTTTGTCACACATCTCTCCGTACATTGTGGAAGGAGTGTCCCCAACTTTGGGTCACCCCCACAACCAAGGGCCATCATGCCCCTCACCCTAAAAGTGGAAGACATGAGAGGACCTCTCAAAAGCTTAATGGCCATTGTGAAGCATTAATGAGATTTTTTTTTTTTTTTAAACTTTTTTGGGTTTAATTAGGAATGATATTTGCTTGAGATGGGGAGATTTATGGCACAAGCAAGCATGAGAAGGTACATAGTAGCTAAAATTGGCTTGCCCTAACGAGTTTTGGCTCAAATAGCACAATTCTTCTCGGATTTTGAGTATGATGTTCGGTGCGAACTCAATTTGGATGATACTATAAAATATGTATATACGTGAGTTTGACTAGCCCAAAAAATAAATAAATAAATAAATAAATAACCCTAAAATTGGCTTGTAACTAGGAGAGGAGGATACTTGGTTGACTTCAGGGGTTGCTAGTGTCAAGCGAACGTTATTGCTCTTGCTTTGGATGCAAATTTTTTTATTGCTTGATATATGAGCAAAGTTGTGGCCCATGTACTAAGTTTGTATAGTTTGCAAAAGATGTGCTAAGAGAGGCCGGTGGCTAGAAGGGGCTAAGGATGCCCTCTAATCTTGGAGGACAGGGATGGGACTTGGGGGTGGGGAATGGACATAAAGTGGGAAATGTCTAAACAAGCACATTATTTGTCTTAGTGAGCACACTTTTTCATTCCGGTATAGACTTGAACGGTCTTCCAACCATTCGGGAATTAGTCTCTAAATGGTTTTAACAGCGACTAATTTCCGACCAGGACAAAAATCCAAGATCAAGAAATAAAGTGACAAACTTGTAATTTTTTACAACTTTAGAAGGTGTGCTCATTTAGAAATACCCTATAAAGGTGTGACAATGTAGGTTTCTTTTATTCCCTTTTATTTTTTTTTTATGTTGTTTTGGGGAGAGGAAAAAAGCCTTATGTGGTCCTAATCCTAAGTAAATGAGGATCTAGGGTTTGGCTATTATGGTTTTTCCCTTGGGGTATCTCCAAAATGGCCTACATCTGCCCGGTTGATCAGATAATTAATCTGGCCCGGACATTTTGGACACCCTGAGAATTGGAGGAGAAGATGAGAGTTTGTTCGGTTGATCGGACAGTTAATCAGGCTCAGCCATTTTGGACACCCCTATCTTTGTTGGACGCGGACCGACTGGTTGATCGATCTGCATGCATTATTGTGTTGATTTTCTCCCCCCTTTTCTTCACTATTCAGTAAGAAAATGACTGCGTGACTCTGTTAACATCAGTTGGACATTTCTTACCAATTAGTAAGAAATGGGCCAGTACTCTTCCATGTACGCAAATTATCATTAAATTAGGCCATAATCCATGATTACACATAAATAACATAGGATAATGTGTCCTAACAAGTGGGCCTCATGGCTGTCGCCAAAGGTTTCGGTTCGGTTTTGGGGTGAAAATTTTTTTACTGGAAACCGAACCGAAATAGTAGAACCGAAACTGAAACCGACCAAACTCCTCAGAAAACCGAAACTGAATTTTCGGTTTGGTCGGTTTTCGGTTATTTGGATTTGAAACTAAATATGTGATAAACGCGTGTATTTTATAGGAAAAATAATAATTTTCCTTTCTATTTTTTTTTCTTTTTCTACCTATTGAAATAATAATTACATATTTTTTATTAAAGATTTAAAAGAAAAACACATTGAAAATAAATTAAAGAAAAACAATAAACTACAATTGCAAAAGTTTAGTTTTTTGATCAATTTCTGTTGAAATTAAAGCCACTGAAATCCTATCCGAAATCCGTAATTAATTTCGGTTTTTAAATCGAACCGAACCGAAACCGAATAAACCGAACCAATCGGTTTGGTTTTCTGGTTCGGTTCGATTTTTCCTTACTAAAGGTAAATAACTCAATACATGCGGTGCCTAAAAGCTCCATAGATTCTTCAAAGATGGATGCAAAACAAAAAGCTAGCTAGACTTTAAAATTTAACTGCCACCAACGAGGCTTATATCCCAATACCATCTTGCTTTCTCTCTAGTTCTATCACTCTAAGGGTTATCCTGTAATTTCATTGAAAATTAAGTTTGACTGTAGAAAGGGAAAGTCTAAATGCGCACCACATTTCACTTTGCACTTTTCCCTATGTTGTAAATAACTTTATTATAGGATGTAGGGTCTCAAAGTAAAATGTGGTGCGCATTTAGAATTTCCCCTGAAGAAAGTGGCAACTACAATACTTTGATGAGTAGGATTTGACTAAGAGCATCTAGAATAAAAAATTTAGGTCAAAGACCAATGGAATTGGCTTTGATTTTTTTTTTCTTTTAATTTTTTTGGGTTTAATTAGGAATGATATTTGCTAGAGATGGGGAGATTTAGGGCACAAGCAAGTATGAGTAGCTACATAGTAGCTAAAATTGGATTGTGTCGATGAGTTTTAGCTCAGGATTTTGAATTTGAGTTTCGATGCGAACTTAGTTTTGATAATACTGCAAAATATATATATGTATGAGTTTGAATAAAAAATTAGATTAAAAACTAAGTAGTCCTAGGCTCAACTCCTTGCATAGCCATTTTGGGAACTATGGCCTTGATAATATTAAGACAATTAAACTAGGAAAAAAAAAAAACTTTCATTGAAAAGTTTATAACTAAAGTTTAATTAGGGTATCTCGCATCTTCTTTTTTTTTTTTTAGTGAAATACTAGAAGGTGCATGTGCATGATGTGTGTCATTTTTGAGTGATCAAAATTAAAAGTTAAAAAAAAATTAATAAAATGAGTTACTTGTATAATTGGGACCAAGTGAGGTCAAAAACCAACAATGATGAAGATGATAGATATAAAATTTTAGAGCTCCAAACAATTTGCTTTATAAATTTTATTTTTTTTTAAAGAAAAGTTAGGGGACAAAAAACCCTTTTTGGTTGAGTTCAAACTATAATTTATTTATTTTTCTTAAGAATCCAAGAATTTTAATGTTCTATTTGCCTTTTAAAAAAAAATCAATAGCTAATATGTATTCTTAGAAAAGTTAGGAAAATCGATGGCTATAATGATTTTTATTTGAGTTCCAATCATTTACTTTTGAAATAGTTATAGACAACACAAAATTTTAAGAGAGTTCAAAAATCATGTTGTAATAATTTTGATTCACTGCAAAGATTTTTAACGGTTTGATTTGCCTTTTAAATCTTCAAACAACCGAGATATTTTCTTAGAAAATAATTTAGAAGAATGACAGTAGGATGATTTTTGTTGGGAGTAAAACAAAATGAGAGACAAGGTTCTAAATATGCCTGTTATATTTTATTCAATTTCACCTAATGCATTAGAATCTAAATGTTTCAGATTGAGTATGTCTAAAACAGAGTATATGTAATGTAAATTTAGTAAACGATGGACTGTAGATTATAATGCTGAATGGGAAAGAGATATAAATGAGCAGTCAGTTTAGCTGTTTGGGTTCTATTATTCAGAATGATGGAGAAATTGATAATGATGTTAACCATACGATACAAACTGGCTGGTTGTAATTGATAATAATGTTTAGGTAGGACTGCAACGGGAGTTTTATGCGACCGTAACATTCCGTTAAGACTGAAGAGAAAAATTTATAGGACTGCTATTATACCAGCTTTATTATATGCTACGGAATGTTGGGTTTTAAATAAACGTCATT